>PNEQ01056153.1:0-13498 GCA_003012365.1 Medauroidea extradentata
CCCCCTCCCTGCCCTATCCAAAAAATTAATTTTATTTCCCCTTCTACTTTATGTACGATTTTCCTCACCTCCATTTCCACTAGCCAATAAGAAACTAGTTCTCTTTCCCCACATAACATTATTTCTCTTATTGTAACCAAACGCAAGCTACCGTCCCCTTCTCATTGGAATACATTTACCTTTATACACTGTCCTTCTCCTTAGCCCAAATAAGCTAGCAAATTACATACGATTTCCCCACTCCATGCTTCTGTTTTTTATTTTAACATGTACCCAACCATCATCTAAATAATTTTCTGTGTACTTAAATTTTATTAGTATACCTTCTCCTCTCATCACACCTTATATGCCCCCTCCCCTTTTAACCTTTCATATGATTGGTCAGTGGACCCCCTTCTCTCACATTCTAATGGTCACTTGTCTCCCCTCTTTCCAATATTTCTACACTTTTATAAACCCTCGTAACAGAAGGGAACGAGCAGTCTCCGTCGTCTACCTCTTTGAGTTCAGTTCATATCGTGGTTTGTTCATTTGTAGTTAAAAGTATAACCACTCATTTGCACCAGTACATCTGCAAACCAGTAAGTTACGTCGAAGTTCATATAGTTAATGTACTGTTCTACCACACCGGCATTTTGTTCCAACTGTGTCGGAAAGAAGTCGTAATTGTTCTGTATTAGAGCTGGAAGAGAAGAGTTGATCCGTTCTTCATTGGCAGCCATACGGAGAGTTCCTGTGGTCTACAACTGATGTGAAGAAGGTCACCGTCACAGAACACAAGTATCGAGGAAGTCAAGAACCAATGAAAAGCGAAAATTTATTCGACTCATCAGAACCTATAGACCAAAAGGAACATGTACCATCTTCCACCAGTGAACTCTACAAGCAACTACATGTCACCACCGAGCCCTTCAAGTTCGGAACTCTCCGACGACAGATCAGAAGACACATTCCAGTACACGGACATAATGGTGGGCTACGGAAGAGTAATTTTAAATATGCGATTATACCTCAATTTCTATTAACATTTCAGTGCAGTAGAGACCTTGCGATTTAGCTGTTGACAAATAATTATGCTGCAGTATGTGTGAGTAGTATATAATAATTCTCTTTGGCACAGGAGTCGGAGTGAGTGTGGCACTGTGTGGTGCCCACGCCTTGTTGTGACGTCACGGCCCCGACCATCATTTTGGATGACCTTGACCATTAAATTATCAATATTTTCCAAAAAATTTAAAATTTCAAAAAAATTTCAAAAACTTAAAAAATTAAAAAATATCAAACATATCAAAAATTCCGAAAAATTCCAAAAAAAAATTGCAAAAATCCCAAAAAAAATACTATCACCATCTTGTTTCTAGATGCCATCTTGTATCCAGATACCATCTTGTCTCTGGCCTCCATCTTGGGGTTTCCTATGAGTCTTCCGATTTTTTATTCGCATCCCATTATAACCCTTCACATATTTAACAAATGCAGTTCTAATGAAACCTTTTTAAGTTAAAACTTTTTAATAAAAATTATTTAATTAAAAACTTCGTATAAAAAATTATTTATTTAAAACAACTACCGACACGTCTTACCCAGACAGGCTCCATCGACACGCTGGCTCCTCCCAACACTTTTTACATGTTTATTTAGTCACCATACACCCTCCCCTATTATCCCTTCCCCTTCCTCCCTACACTGCAAGTATTTTAATTGGATATTGGTCACATGATGTATTTCTCAACCCTTCCCTTCTTTCCCCTCTCAACGACTCTCGTGTTATAACCCACTCAAACTAGCACACCCCCTTAACCTACCCTTCCTTTATTTTAATTGGCTATTAGTCACATAATGAATCCCCCCTTCCCCACTCTACCAGCACTTTCTTATCCATCATCAAAAAAAATTTCCTTTATAATTCTCACTAATACTGCATGTCACATATGTCTTCACATAGCAGCTAGACGACAGTGAGAAGTAATGACCATCGGTTTAGACTTCGTATGGATCATCAATTTCAAAATCATTCAATATATTTTTTAATATTGTTATAATAATTTTAAAACTATATTTAATGTCATTAATAAATACTACCTAATCGTCACTTCCTTCTTAGTAGTATCCGATCGATTCCCAATAAAATTGTCCAGTAAATTATTAAAATCCTTTTTGATTAATATTTTCCATTATAACTACAATGACTTTATTTCCTACACAACTCAACATCTACACTCACATGTCTACCAAATTAACTAAACTTATTTAAATTTCCGATAAAATCATTCATTCATTTTAAAAATAACAAATTTTCTGGACACATATATGTAAGACTCTTCGACTACTTTCAAACATGGCGTACACAACTACATCAAAGAAACTGACATATTTCATATTCATACTACTTATGCTAAACACAGAACCCCTACACCCCCGCACCCCCACTACCACCCATCAACAAACGCCCCTCCTCTAAAACTCAAACTTCAATCTCCGATGTCCTACCAGAGCCTGTCCAAAATAATCATTACAATCTTTTGCAGTACATATACCTAGATATGACATTCTCTCTGCTTAGCGAACAGTTACATATATACGACATCTCGCAGCCATGCAAATAGCATCAAATCTCATATCACTGGCCAGCTTCCATATCAGAACAGCTATTTCAGTTTCATTATTACTACTTTTAATATTGCTATACATTTATACACGAAATAGGTATTTAAATCGTAATATTTACCATCGCCAAACACCCTAGTTAAATAAAAACACTTGTTCCCCCATGTCATCACATTTGATTTACATATAGTCTATAATCAACTACTTGTAAAACAAACACCGCATCCGTTGAAAATATATTCAGTCTTCACTTTAAAATAATCATAGTCGTGTCCACATTATGCCTTATTAACCAATAAAAAACCCTAGATCAGTGCTCTCAACTACTTCGTGTCGTCAACGTAATCACCAAGGCCTCGTTACAGAAGCATCATTTAAGCTTCGTTGACCCAGTCACATATATTGCCAGATTTGACAAGGTAATCTCATGCGCCGTCATAGTCATTGTCATGTCGGTAGTGGTAGTTATCACCGGCGAAGATGTCGCCAACAGAGGTGAAGCTACTGCAGTGCTAGTCGAGGTTGTTCAACACGAACACACATCTCAACATAACTTATTCACTGATGTAGATAAAATTCTGCTTCACTGCTACCAGTCCCACTAGCTACAAGAAATATCAAACGTATCCTGTTCAATTTTTATTTCCGAAGTGACTTGTAGTCATAGGAAAGATACGTCGCATATAACCTTACACAAACGTATTTTACTCATCCAATTTCATAAATATCATACAGTGGTACGTGCTTCGTCCTGTTCGCTTTTATACAATGAGTGTCTTAATACAGTACCGGTTTAGTGAATTCACACTTCAAGTATACATTCTATTTCTTAACTCATTGATTTTCCAACTCTTCTCAAGGTTATCGAACCATATATTCTTTAATACTATTAACAAATGTAAAAAAATTCATGCTGAGTAAATTTAAATATATGTCTTCAGACTACCTCAGAAAGCCGACCACTTCAGTACAATTCCATTTTTATTATAAATATATGTAACATGTACAACCATAGATGCTTTAGTTTCTCAACTTTTAACATGTTTGTCGTATTCATCTTGACATCGTACACAATGTGGTGATTGGTGTAGCCCAGTTCCGCCAGGTCACCATTTTGTGTACTGTTCTTTACTCCAGTGTTGTGAACTCGTGTAGATAAATGGCGGTGTAGGTGCAAACTAGGGTGACATGCGAAGTGGATTGACTAGGAACACACCCGACCACATGGCAACTAACCTAGAATATGTGAGGTTTGTTATATTTTAGCCTTTCAGGCGACGTCTTGTTATCACAATAGTTGCCCCATATATTAATTAAGGCTGGACATTGGTCGTTTGACTGAACTCACTAATTTATGGACACAAGAACTCTTTAACCGTTACAACTTGTAACGTGAATGACTTTTGTATAAGGTAACTAACAAAACCGAAAGTTTGGCAATAGTAATTAATAAATAGTATCTCTGTTTGGTACGAATTTGAACTCATTTGGTGCCAAAATATTTGACTCGTTGTTGTGAGTGTGTGGCATGACGAGGTTGGTTAAGGTGGATGACGAGAGGGAAATTTGTTTTTCGCATTAATATGTAGAGGTAATTTAGGAGTTCTGATTGTTCTATTAATGATTTGGTTGTTTGTGAAAGGCTATGCCATTAATAATTTGGTTCTATATATTGTAAAACTCCGTTACTGTATCACGAGACTCGCGCCAAAATTAATCGAAAAAAGAGAGGAGGGTAGCCATGACAGGCTAGATGTGTTTTGTGGACGCGAAAAGGTGTGGAGACTGAGGGTGGTGATTTTGTATGGCGAGGTGATGAATTATCGTGTGTGTTGTTCAGTAATTACTGTTGTAAACGACTCGTGTGTTCAAAATAAATGTAATTAACCACAAGTAGTACCGATTACATTCTTATCAGTGTACCTGTGTGCAGCGTAACCTTGGATTACAGTTATGCAAGCCCGAGGACCGATTCACAGTACGCCACCCGGCACGAACGTACCGCGACCCTGTAGTGTAGAGTCGTTGCTCAACGTATAATGAGCTG
Source organism: Medauroidea extradentata (assembly GCA_003012365.1). Taxonomy (NCBI): domain Eukaryota; kingdom Metazoa; phylum Arthropoda; class Insecta; order Phasmatodea; family Phasmatidae; genus Medauroidea; species Medauroidea extradentata. The sequence goes on from PNEQ01056153.1 coordinate 4,655, forward strand.
GCGCCCACAATCGTTAGTAAAAATTCTCGTTACTGTTCCCTGTACACTCGGACGGTCCCCTAGTGAACCGCCTGGTGTCAATCTCAATATATTCTTAATTGACTGATAGACGTATTAATACACTTGAACAAGCGCCACACTTCTAACACCCGAGTATAAAATAAACCAAACCTTCCTTATCCATCCGTGTTTTTCGTCTCATACCACCTACCCTACCATGTCAACATGTAATATAATTCATGCCACAGAACCAAAATGGGTTTCTTGATGTCATTAACAAATATTCCGAATTGTTCACATACGAAAAAGAAGTTAATGATGGCTTCATCAGTAATACATCGTTCGTAGTACGTTCAATTTCCTCCTAAGTTCAATCCATCATCGAATCTTGTTGCTTTCCAGGGAGAATATCGTGACCTGTACTTTATGCTATATGTGCATACAGTCTACAGCTCTTACAACATCAATATGCTGTACGAAATGGGTTCATTTTGCATTTTCTTATTCCTTGTCTCCAGACAGCATATCCACACACAAATATCTTGTCGCAATATTTGCACTTGTGTCTAGAAGATGTGAATGTCGATTCTCACGAAGTTAAACCGTAACTACGTAATGATTACAGTTTCCTTAAATGACGACTTACAGCTGCTTTATCCAATATAGATGTCGTACTTTTCTCACTGGTACATACTGCGAATATCACGTTAAAGTCATTCATACTAGTTACCAAGGTTCATGTTTTATTTTCAAGTGTATTCATATATACATTTCACATTTCTTTGCTAGCACTAAACTTTATAGTTTGAGTGATAAAGGAAAGCAGCCCTTTGTAGTTCCTGTCATGACTTTGTATTTTGTCTCTTCATACAAACCAAGATACTAAATTTTTCTCACCTTAAATTACGTCTACATTTTACTTTCTGAAAATACGTCTCGCCCCTTGTCGAAGGACATATCTGTAGAAGATTATGGTACAACCAGTAGTTAGTAACATCCTTCGTAGGGTAAGCTTCCATTAGTTAGAGTTAACTTTATTCAAGATGGAAGATCTCTTTCAGTATAGACGTTTACTTTTCACCAACAACAGACATAATATACGATGCACAAAATGTTTGTAAATTTCATTGTACAGTATTGTACTAATTAGCAGGAGTAAAAGTGTTTATCTATAAAGCTGCAGGTCTTTTCTTCATTTAATTTCATACATTATATGTAAATTAAAAACCAATTTCATTATTTCACATCTTTAAGAGTTTCTTCCATATGTATTACAGTTATAATACGTCTTTATTTCATTTCAAGTTCCTATCTCACAGTCAAACCTAAACCTATCCACTCTTCAAGCAGTATAGTCATCCATGTTTGTAGCTGACCAAAATCTCTCTCTCACCCTAACCATTCTTAACGATTCTGTACTTAAAAATTTATAAATCTACTTACATTAACCAACAATGTATAACTAATATACAGAACAGACATTTCTACTTTGCTCACCTTAACTATACACGACCCCTCCTTTCTACCATATATGTTGTAGTCTTACAGAAAACCTAACTTTCACGAAACTAATTACAGGTAGAAACAAGTATTACAGTATAGCCAAGTACATACGAAGGTTCTTGAGTATATTATTTCTATTTAAGTGTAACTGCGATTAATTTCTACCTTGCACATTAATATCAGAGTCCATCATAATTCCAACCACCATGAATTACTAAAGTGCATCCAAAATACGATTTTTATTGTAATTTAGTTTGTCAAGGTAAAAATTGCGAACAAAATTTTTTAAAAGAGACTAATGTGTATACTTGATAATTTTCAATAACATCATAATTTTTAAAAATTTCGGATCGAGCAATTTAAAATAAGTTTACTTCATTTGCGTGGATGTTGGTAGTGTGCGTAATAGAGAGACAGAGAGAGAGAAAAAGAGAGAGAGAGAGAGACAGAGTGAGACTGATCACATAACAACTCTGGCAGGTAAGGCATCCGGTGGGTTAGGAAAAAAAAAAGGGGGGGGCAGTCTTGGATGTGTCGAGACACTCGCAGATCTCCGGCCAGCTAGCTAAACATGTGGGCCCCAATTTTTGAAACTGTCGGAATATTTCCTCTAGAGGAATGTTTGACTCGATAGCAAGTGTCGGAACATGCAAATTCCTATTTTTGAAACGACCATAGTCACTATCGTGTCGGAATTGTAAGATTACAATAGCACGACGTGGCATCGTTGCATTTTTTGTGACGTTACTATTGCGCAGCCAATGAGAAATAAGCGATTGTAGACAAGCAAGTATGTCTGAAATATTGCCCAGGGAAACTTGGAAATAGGGTTATTTTTTTTATTCATTGTACCTGAAAGTAATTAAAACTATGAAGTGGTAGGCTTACTTAATTTGGAATGCTCATCATGGTTTCTTAACAAATTCAGTGTTCATATGTACTTAACCTAAAGGAGAGAAAGGAAGAGTTCGGTTCCAGCTGCCGTAGCGTGCACGTCGTGCTCGCTGCCCACCAGTCTACCAGACCTTCTGCTACTACTGTCCCCTGTCTGTGTGCCTGGTACGTAACCCTGCCAACGAAAGTACACAGTGCAGGGAGGTAACTATTGCTCAGGCCGGGTAGGCATTTAGCCAGTTTAGCCAGTTATTTCTTTTATTTAGGCAAGCTTGCAAGTGCTTGGCAACGAGGGATTGTGAAAGGTTTCTGTCTGCTGCTGTTTTCACAGCGCCAGACAACTTCTTCAATCTACACTAGCTTATTATTTTAGGTTTAGTTTCTAGCCTAGGGTACTTAGCCGCTAATTTGAGTAGTTTCACACGCCCTACCCCCTCGGGGGCCCACTCCGGCGTCATGACTGACACTAAAAAACGCAAAACGGACGACACTGTCCCAGCAATCAGCGAACAAATGGATTCAGAGAGCGGACCATCCACCCAGCAGGCCCAAAGCCCCCAACTCACCAAAAAGCCAGAGATACGACCAATAACGGTCTATCATACGAAATATGTCAGCTATGGCATGGTCCTCTGTCTCCTGAAAACGGAGCTCAGACAGCCAACAAAAAATAAAGTAACCCCCCAGGGAGTACAGTACCAGCCACAGTCCATAGAGGACTACATGACAACAGTCCGCGTTCTGGAGGAATTAGGTGTAGGATTCAGCGTCCTTACCCCCCGCTCCGAACTGCCAATCAAGGTCACAATCAAGCGCCTTGAGAAAACACTACCCATCTCGTTCATCCGAGATGAACTGAAAGAATTAGGTTTCGACCCGATTAGTGTAGAGCCAAAATTCTCCATGCGAGACAGACAGCCTCTACACATGTTCGTGGTAGAACTGCCCAACTGCGACAAGTCAAAGGCCATATTTGACCTCCGCTCCCTGTGTGGCCTGATAATTAATGTGGAAGAGTACCACCGCCCTGAAGGCCCGCCCCAATGCAGCAGGTGTCAACGATTCGGGCACTCAAGTAAGGTGTGTCACGCCCCTCCCCGATGTCGTCTCTGTAGAAAGGGACACATGACTGTCAACTGCGACCTTGAGAACAAGCACGACAGGTCGCAGCGATTATGCGTGGGCTGCCAAGGCAAACATGCTGCGAACTATAGGGGCTGCAAGGCCTTCAAAACAGAGAAGTGGTCTTTCCTCCCCCAGGAGGAAAGAAAGAAGCGCCAGCAGCAGAGCAGAGCCTCGCTGCAAGCAGCTAGCCAGCCAGAAATGAACTACCGAGCCCCCCGAGCCCCCTGGGCGCAGCCTGGCCCTGATGGTTGGTCAACAGTCACAGGGAACCACAAGGGACGTACGCCGGCACAAAACTTTGTGCCCGGCTATGTGCACCAAGCCCCAGTTGTGACTCAAAATAGGTATAATGCTCTTCAGATGCAGGCCTACTCTGAAGTTGAGTTCCCCGCACTCGCAAACCCGCATAGGCCCTGCGGGCAGCGCCCCATGCAGCAGGGACATAAGGGGAAAATGTCCCAAAACACGCAAAAGAAAACCGCAAAAAACACCGCTGGCTCTCGCCTTACGAGCGCCCAGCAGCAGAATGCTAAGGCGACGCCCCCACCCAAGACCCAGGTGGCCCAAGATAGGCCGGAGCGTCCGGCCAATCAGGAACAAGCAGCAGCCCAAAGCGAGCCTATAAAGGCTCCTGAAATGGCCAAACGTTCTTGTCACAAACGAATACACGATGAAATAACCATGGGAGTGTCAGGCCTGATCCTTAGTTAGCAGGCTGGGATTGATTGGAGCGGCTCTCATGGTCGTAGGGACTCATGCACTACTACTACACGAGTTTAGCTAGCCACTTGCTGACAACACTCACCTAACTATACAGACATCACGACACTACATCACTCCAGCCTAGCTGGAGGGGAGCTTAACTCCCCCGCCGTTTACACAAACACATAATTTTATTAATTTCAACAACCCCCCTCCAGCCTTAAATACGGGTCCGGAGCCCAGCTAAAACAGTTACACGCACCCCGACGCCGTTCCAATGATTTAAAACTAGACTGTTGGGGTGCATTTGATTTTACAAACACCCAGCGAGTTATGGAAGCTTCGGCTTTCGGTCTCGCGACAGCACGGCCTCGGATGGCACATGAGGAAACGGTGGTGAAACGTCCAGTATGGACACAACTCCCGCAGAGAACACATCTGTGTTGCCCCCTTCCTTCTCCATCGATACACCGAAGGAGAAAATAAATCAGAGCCCTGCTGCAAAAAAGGACCTGTTCATCGGCGAATTCTGCGCACAGCTGTGCTCAATATTAGCCATATGGTTCGACCCCACTAGCCACATAGAGGATAAGTGCAGAAGCACAGTAGGTTTTGCCTTATCTGTGAGGAGCATAGGCCAACCCAATGCCTCCCCCTGAAAACAGGCCCCCTTCCATTGCCAAAATCCTGTTCTGGAATGCAGCAGGCATTCGGAACAAGATGCAGGAGCTGATAGATTACTTGACTCGCCAGCAGGTACAAATTGCAGCAATTAACGAGACACATTTACGTCCACAACACCGTTTCTCTGTCCCAGGTTACTCTTGTTTTAGGAGGGACAGAGAAAATAATGCAGGAGGCGGTGTTTTAATATTAATTAAAAACACAATAAATTGCCATGCAGCAAAACAGCCTCAATTAAACACACTTGAAGCCGTGGGAATTAATTTAAAACTCGGCGGCCAGCAACTATCGCTTTACTCAATTTAATGTCCACCTGGCCGCACACTTACGCGCGCGGATTTAAATGAATTAACAAACATATCCCCCATTCTATTGTCTGTCGGCGACCTGAATGCAAAACACCCCACCTGGGGCTGCAGGGCACGGACAGCCAATGGAAACACTTTATTCAACCACCAAACTAGGCACAATTATTTAATTCATGCGCCCGACGAACCTACATTTGAACCGACACAGGCAAATAACCAGCCTGACATCTTAGATTTTTCAATATGTAAAGGCCTTAATATGACCTTTACATTAGAAGTAATACATGAATTGGCCTCGGACCATTACCCGGTCCACTTAAATTTTGATCAACTAGAAACAGACGAAAGGCCAATCAGAAAAATTAAAGATTATAAACACGCGAACTGGGAAGCATTTAAAGAGTACCTGGACAAGGAAATTAATCTGCCAGATCCTGTTAACAACCCCGGCGAGTTAGACTCTGCGATTGATCACATCACAGAGCTAATTCAAACAGGTATCAGCCAATTTGTCCCCGAAAAGACCCCAAAGCCCCATAGTGATTCGCTGCCAGCCAATATTAGGCAGCTAATCACTCAGAAAAATCGCATGTGCAGGCGCTACTCGCGAGGTAGAACAGGCCAACTCAGAACACAAATAAACACATTTAGAGAGCAAATTAATCTAGAAATTACAAACTGGAAAACAGACCAGTGGAATACTAAATTATCCCGCCTCACCCCTAAAGATAATAGTCTTTGGCACTTAACAAAGGCGCTTACAAATAAGCGCAATCCAATCCCGCCTCTTCAAGGCATAGCAGGTACTGCCTACACGCCCCAGCAAAAAGGTGAGGCTGTAGCTAATCACTTAGAAACGGTTTTTATACCGAACATACAACCCTGCGTCCCAACACATGTGGATCGCATATATAGGGACCTCCGAGTGCGATTTCGTTAGCCCTTAGCTGACGAACCTGAATTTACGCATGCCGACGAGGTAAAACGTATAATTAAACGTATGAAGCCCCGCAAAGCACCTGGGTTCGATACCCTACAAGCTATAGTTCTCAAGCAGCTGCCACAGTCTACACTAGAGGATCTGGCTAAGTGTATAAATGCAAGTATGACACTTGCGCACTTCCCCATGCCCTGAAAACATGCCAACGTAATTGTTTTTCCAAAGCCTGGCAAGACCTTGCCACAAAATTACCGCCCTATAAGTTTATTAAGTACGCTCTCAAAAGTGCATGAAAGTGTTCTGCTGCGCCGCCTCGATATTCGTATTCAAAACGCGAATATTTTTCCTAATGAGCAATTTGGCTTTAGAAAAAAGCATTCCACTGTTCATCAGTTAGTCAGACTAACTGAACACATAACTACAACTTTTAACTGTCGACATTACTCAGTAGCAGTCTTTCTTGATGTAGAGAAAGCATTTGACAGGATGTTTCATGCTGGACTACTCTATAAAATGTATGAAAAACATTTCCCTGACTGTTATATTAAACTCATTGCCTCCTATTTAAATAGGCGCTCTTTTGCCGTAACTATTGACGGAGCGACCTCAGATTTTAAAGAAATTAGGGCAGGAGTACCCCAAGGCAGCATACTAGGCCCAGTTTTATATAACTTGTATACTAGCGATATTCTGCGGCCCCCTAATTGGAACATGAACCTAGGTGTATATGCCGACTACACAGTTATATACACGCGATCCAGAAGTGCCGAGATCGCATCTCGGCGAGTCCAGGAAATGCTCAATGAGCTAGAAAATTATTTCCGCCTGTGGCGCATAAAAATTAATGTAGGCAAATGCGAAGCTGTGGTCTACACACGCCGACACATTCCTACCAATCTTCCCCGCCTCACTCTATTTAACGAGGAAATACCTTATAAAAACGAAGTGAAATATTTAGGCGTTATACTGGATAAAAGGCTGACATTGCGAAGGCATGTTGAGAGCAAGAGAAACCTTGCCTATGCTCGCATGTCGGCACTTTATCCAATGACAAATCGCAACTCCGGCCTTAAGCTGAAAAACGGACTAATAATTTATAATACAATGATCCGCCCCATTTTAACTTACGCAGCTCCAGCGTGGGCTTATTGCGCAAAATCGCACACTCGCATTTTACAAGTGTTGCAAAATAAATGCCTAAGAATCGCGGCAGATGAACCTAGGTATACACCTATAAGATACTTGCATGCAGAACTTAAACAAGAGCTGCTGCAAGACGTTTTCCGTAAAATGGCAGAGAAATTTTATGCTACTAGCCAAAATAATTTAAATCCTTTAATTGCAAGCCTTGGGGATTACGATCCTGAAGAAAATCAGCGTTACAAGCGACCAAAATCGCTTCTAGCGCATAGACCTCCTTAATATTTCTCGGTCCGGAACCAGCAGGCTCTGTGATTGGCCGGGACTCCGGCCACTCGCTGGGCCCCTGCCCCGCGACCTACTCGCGGTTTTCTAAACTCTCGCGAGGTCCGGAACATGAAACACACTGTCTCGCGACTCGCCCTAGCGGCGGGGTGCGGAGAGGGAAAGAGAAGGTTCTGTTCCAGCAGCCGCAGTGTGCACATCGTGCTCACTGCCATCTACCAGTCTACCAGACCTTCAGCTTCAGTCGCTCATCTGTGTGTTGGATACGTAACCGTGACAACTAAGACACACAGTGTGAGTGGGTAACTATAGCTCGCAGGTCGGTTAGGCAGGCCAGTTAGTTTATAGTTTTAAATTTCTAGGCAAGCTTGCAAGTGCTTGACACCGAGGGACTGTTGAAAGGTTTTACTGTCTGCTGCTGTTTTAACAGCGCCAGCCAGTTTCTGCATATCTTCTAGATTTTTATTGTTAGTATAGTATTAGTGTAGGCTATATTAATTCGACACCTTGAGTAGATTACTACACCCCACCCCCTCGGGGGCCCCACCCAGAGTCATGGCAGGCTCACCAGACGCCCCCAACGAAGCGAAAAAACGCCGCAAAGAGCCGGACAACGAGCAGGAACCCAGCCAAGCGATGGACACAGGGTCCACACAACCCCCTCCTGCATCGGGAGCCCAGACTGCCCCCCAGCCACCCAGAAAACCAGACATACGGCCTATAACCGTATACCACACACAGTCTTGTACATACGAGACTGTAGTGCGCCAGTTCAGGTCCCGGCTGCTAGAGCCAACTAAGAATCGCGTCGTCCCGCAGGGCGTAGAATACCTGCCAGCCTCGCTCTCCGACTACCAGAGAGCGATCGCCATTCTGGAGGAACTGAAGGTAGGCTTCAGTGTCCTCACGCCTCGCAGCGAACTGCCCCTAAAAGTCGCCATCAAGCGGCTAGAAAAATCCCTGCCATCAGCCTTCATCAGGGAAGAACTGGAAGCCCTGGGCTACCAAGCTATTTCAGTGGAACCCAAGTTCTCTCTGCGGGACCGCCAGCCATTGCATATGTTCGTTGTTGAGCTAGTCAACAACGAATACAACCGAACTATTTTCGATGTACGCTCTCTCTGCGGCCTGCTGGTCAAAGTAGAGGAGTACCAGCGCCCCCAGGACCCCCCCCCCCAGTGCACTAATTGTCAAAGATTCGGGCACTCAAGCAAGGTGTGCCCCGCCCCACCCCGCTGCAGGCTGTGTGCCAAAAACCATGCA
>PNEQ01056154.1:0-13499 GCA_003012365.1 Medauroidea extradentata
GTCATTTGACACGTTAACTTACAAGCAATTCCTTGTTAGGAAAGTGACTGTTGTCTTAATGAGTTATTGCGCCCATTATGTACATTATTAGGACTGATTAATTAAAAAGATGTACTTTGTACCGGTTCGGTGATTCCTTGTTTAAAATATCATAACAATGTCCCCGTAAGCTTCATGATAGAGAACAATTGATACAAACGTGTCCGCAAAAGTGCACACCGAGTCAACAGCTCGTCTTTGCTAACAACTTTATCGAACATGCATAAAACAAATACAAACTAATGGGGCTGTAAACAAAAAATGTAGAACACAGCTAAAACAAAATAAAATAAATTATGCAGCAAAGGGTTACAAAGAAATAACAGTTGAAGTTAAGTTAAGATTGCAAAAAGTAACGTTGACAGCAAATTGTCGACACTGGGACACGAACCTCGGACCGCAAGTTGACAAGGTTCTGACGCAGACACTGAGCTACAGAGACAGGTTGGATCGAAGGAACTCCTTTGAATACTCGTTCGTACGCGCCTGATGCGGACACACCGGATGTGACGTCATGGAAACTTGAAGGCGAATTTTCGGGCCTTTCCCGTCCGTTTGGACCCTACATGTCCTGTGTCGAATCACTTGTCTCTGAGTCCCCAGTGTCACTGCGGGGAGCTTTAAACAGTTAGCATCCTCACCCTGTATACATACACACAGACATACATCGTTCAACTTATCATCTAGAAGGCTTTGATCGACCGACACTTTTACCGGTGGTCCTCTGTAGTGTGGACACGGAGTATTTTTACGAGATGTTACGTCTTTGTTGCTATCTCTTTTTGAATTGAAATCTGCGTTGACGTACGAAACACATTAGAGATGTGTGTAAAATAAACTGTACATTACATTTCAGAATTTTTAATTTGACGAAAATAATTTTTTCTGAAGGTTTTTTTCCCCTTGTTTCCGAAAGGTGTATTTGCATGTTATTTTAAACACGCGACAATTACCTACTTCGAAGGTTCTTCCAAAACATTAATTTAGTTTTAGATTTTTGCGTAATATATTTTAAAATTACACTGTGGATTAATTAAATTTTATGATCCTCGAAAGTGCTATATTTTCTTCTACAATTACTTTCCTTTCACAGCTGTATCTTTCGAAAATAACTATTGTGTGCATGTAGCTGACATGTAGCCTACATATCCTTTAGTCAATTCAGTTACTGAAGTGGATGAAAAAGTACCAAACTACCCTATAATATGGGCTAGCACCTCACTAATGGTGATGGTAACAAATTACAAAAAAGGAGGAACGTGGGTTGCGAACCCCTATTACTTGCGGTGAACGCTTAAGTAAGGTTATTCCTCAATAAAATAAAACAGGAAATCATAACCTCAAATACTCTGTAAACCTAAGCACTTGAAGAGCAGCAAGCAAGAATCATCACATTGAAATTCCAATCATGTAAAGGGTAAAAATATTTTTAACATCAATGAAAAGATCCCAGTTCCGAGTTCAGTCCTACAGGGATTTATTCAAAATCAAAACCAACATAACAAAAGATAACATAACCTTAAACATTTTAGAAATTCAGTAAATTGCCAACGCAAGTCAAAACATTTGAAATTAAAATTCAAAATACAAAGATAACACTAAACCTTAAATTTACCAAATTCATTTTAAAGGCACGAGAACTGTATCAAGTTCATGTGAACTTTACCAATTGTAATGAAGCCCTAAGCGAAATTACTGAAAAGGGTGCAGTAAAAGACAAAGACAAATACAAATATTACACATTAGGTAGCCCTATCCTTATAAGAAACTAACTTGAACAAGAACTACAAATGCTGAACTGAGTCCCATACCTCAGTAGCGAATACACACAATACTCTCGCATAACTGAATTAACCCCTATACTTACAGGAAGTGCACTTCAGGGGGGGACACGCCCCTAAATACACACACAAACTACAGCATTACCTACCGAGTCCCATACCTCGGTAGTATGCATACAATACCTAACACATTTTGAACAATCTCATAAAGCGGGTACATTAAGGTCCATGAAAAATATTCAATCAAATTACTATTATTAATGAAACCAAGCTTTAAACAGCATAGTTCTGCAATAATTTGCTTCCGCTGCCAAATTCAAAATTACATGCCAACAGTTACGAATTAATATACCAACAAAATTAAACTATAGAATTTAATGTCTGCCCCCCCCCCCCCTCTTTCTCATTCTCTCTGATTACTGAAAATACTGAAGTTACCAAGAGTTAAACTGGAAGTAACCCGAACGCGAAAGTTACTTTAAAATTAATGACCAAGAAAAAATAAACTACAAAAACACAAACGAGACACTAGTATGTGGGCCATCATGCTACAGGACTTCAACTCAAGAAAAAACGTAACCACAAACTAAACAAGGCGCCCAAAAGATATCAATTACAAGTCCTGCAGCATAACAACCCATTCCACATTTTCAATGACGAAAGACAAGAAACACATGACGCTGGAAACCGACTGAACGCACATACTAAAAATCACGGGTATAAATACCAAAAGCGAGCAAGAATATGAGCCAAAATATAGTCCTTACAGCATGGCGGAAGAACAACCACAGTTTAAAATATTATGTCTAAACGAGAAATATAAAAAAGAAAGCACAATATATTAACCATACAACTCACTAAGTACAGTATTAATCTGTTTATATAAAAATGAACCCCTATTTCCCTTGGTCACGCCATCACGCGTGAACGGCTGGACTGATTTCACTATTTTTTTTTGTTGCGTTTGTTATTGTCAGGAGAAGGTTGTTATTTGAAAAAAGTAAAAAATTGCGCGGAAAATTAGAAAATTTAAGAATACTTAACAACCATATAATATTATTTCTAATTTAACAATATAAACATTTCACAAAGAGGATGTAAAATATCTGAATATCGTTTAAAACAAATGCTTCGATCGGAGTTATTTTATTGATAAAAATAAAGAATACTGAATTTCTTAGTGTACATTACGGTTAGTTCAGAGCCATTACGCCTTGAGGATGCTAAACAAATACGAACATTGTTTTCCATAATTTTGTCTACATGCTTCCTGTCTTAACGATGACTATTGAAATCGAATTGTTACAGTTAATAAAAAAAAAGTGTGTTTATTATTCTAATGGTTTATGATATACAATATTCTTAGTATATAAGTAGTTTTGTTGGTATTCCGACACGAGAACAGGCGACATAACTGGCCATGTGAAAAACATGGATTTTTAAGATAACAAACAAAAAAGAAAACAAACACTTAGCGACTGCCCTTGAGATTTATTTATTGACATTAATTATAACAATTCGATTTCAATAGTTATCGTTAAGACAGGACAACGTCTGTCGGGTCAGCTAGTTATGCATAAAACTCCTTTCTTAAATTCGCAATTTAATAGAAAAAATAATTATTATAACCTTGGCCATATTTTCTTGGTGCTCAGAAACAGTCACTTGAGCGCTCTAGTGTAGCACGAGGCTAGCTGCACTGTCTATGGCGAAGATACGTCATGTTTACAAACTGCGTCGTAAAATGTTCCAAACTATTACGACTGGATTGTAAGGTACGTAAAAGCTCCTGTTTACGTGAAAGTGTTCAAAACATAGCTGCGGAGAATAATACATGTTAATTGCTAATAATTCACTATGTATGAAATGCCTCGTGCACCGTCAAATTACGTCGTGTACTTAGGTCGGTTCAAGATATTAACAATCTTTGAAAACTATTTTTATATTTGTCTATTTAATATTTCTAATGACTATACGGTTATTATTCAGGACGGTCTTGCTCGATGAACGATTATTAACGAATGGGTTTTGAAGCATTTAGAAATTAACTATACAAAAAATCGTATTAATCAATGCATTGTTGTTAATTTTGTAACATTTTAAAAAGTAAATTATGGAAAATTGTACATAGCATTACAAAATGTACTAATTCTTCATCCGGACAAAAGACTGCCTGTATGTTTCATAAATACATCAATTTTAATAACGTCTGCTAACTATACAGTTAGGCGCAGTGCTCTGCAAGCCTTCACTTTCATTCAACTCAAATTTATGGAAAATTACACCAAATTAAATGTATTGCTGTAGTGTATGTGTATCATACAAACGTGTGTGACTGTTTGCAAGGCCACAAGATTTTCCTCGAATATTAATACCGTCATGACCACACGCCACATATTACCTGGAATGCAAATAAAACACGATCATGGTGACGCTTTCCCAACAAACACGCATAATAAATTTGATGAACGCGATTGAGTCATTTTTCGAATGGTTAATTTGTTTTGTTATGCAGAACGCTCAAATAATCAAACCGTTCAAAATTATGCAGATATATCTGTACGGGAAATGTTTCATTATATGAGAAGCAACACACGTATGCTTGCCAATTGTTTCAGGAATACGATTTCTCTCCCGATCGGTATTATATTTAGTCCGATTTTAGTAATAACAGAAATACTTGTTATTAAGATATGCGTGAAAGTGAATCATATTATGAGGTAAAAGAAACAAGTGATTGTAGCACGACGGTCACCTCACGAGGGGAAAAGTTAAACGATTTTATGGTCCAATTTGGCTGGAAGGTGCTCCCCGGAGGTAAGAGGACATCAGGGAGACGTTCCCGCCAAAAGCGTAGGAGTTAGGCGGTTGTCAAGGTTTTCGAGATAAGTAAGTGTGAGTGCACAGAGAGTTGTTGTTGCCTCACTCAGCCACAACATCGATATATAGGCGGTGCAGGATCAAGTTAGCACTAAAAAAACTGATAAATTTATATTTTTAGCGTATTAGTATCTTTCCGCGCGTAACTTCTAACGACGGGAAACGTCTAACCTATCTGGACACTTTACTTACGGCCATGATCTTCCATTTATTTCAAACAATTGCAAATAACTCTAATATATTTTAACCACATGCTTTCAAAAAATGAGACTGTGTACAGTCATACGATATAAAATTTTTGGTGAGCGTTTTTCGAAATAATGTACCGTTTACCAGCAAAAATTAATATGCTTTACGTTGGCTGATTTTGAGAACAAAATATGTAATAATTCAGGGGAAAAATCTAAAAATCCGTTTGGTGTATTATAACTGAAAAATTCAGCTACAAACGATGATATATGAGTGTTAAAACTGTAAGATGAATTTTTAATATACGTATTAATTCATGTTAAAAATTTTTTTTCAAAATCACTGCGACAGTAAAGAGCCAGGCCTTAATACTTGCGCGTTTAAGATAAATTGTGCAGTCGGTAGGAACCTATATAATTTGATAAAAAAAGTTCATTGATAATATAAAACATGAATATGCCAAATTTAGTTGATGTTTATTTCGGAATTGATGCACTTGAATAGGAAAATACACGTAACTACGTACGACAATTTGTTGCCAACCAAACAATTAGTGAGCAAATATTGTCAATGTTAAATTATATGCAGTAACAGCTAGTGATTTTTTCAAAGGCTAAACATTAAGATCTCAATTTATCCCGAACGACCTATGCATACAATTTAAAACGTCTTTTGATTACTTGAAAGAATACGTGTATGCGTTTTGCACGTGACGGTAAAAACAAAACTACATTTCACATAACCTCAATGGCGCGTTGCAGCACGGTCGACCGAGATTTCTCTGTAAGAGTTAATTACGATCTTCTGTATTTTATTAGCCTGTCTGTCACGAAGGGGGCCGTCGCAAAGCTAAGAAATAATAAGCTTTTAAGCGCATTTATTTACTTTAAATTGTAATGCGTTAATAATGATTTTACATTGTGCTAAAAATAGCACGAAACTAAGAGAAGAATAAAAGTACAAGAAATTATTATTTTTTATTTAGCGATAGAATACTAAAATACGTATATTTATTAATGCAAATGTTTAGTAATATTACACTCTAAATTCTGTTGCATGGTATATCAGATGCACAGACCACTTGTATGAATAATGTAACGAGTTTTGGAAGGGTTTGTCGTAACGCATTACACATTTCGTGCACCCTGAAAATAACGGCATATGGAAATCTGAGTGACGTATTTCTGCATTGAGCATTCACAGAGTGTCTGCACGAAATCGATGTGATTTCTCGGCAACAAAGCTTTTTAGGAACACTACAGAGAAACCATAATAATCAACTGGTGGTTTTCAAGATGTCCGTATCTGTAAAACACACACGCGCGCGCAAATAGTTGCGGTAGCACATAAAAACACTCGTAAAAAATACGTTAAAAAAAAATTTACATATTACACGAGAATACGAGGCTGATGTTTCTAGTGGTATACATTCTCTTATGAAATGTTCTATGAACAGAGATTTCTGTAGCAGCTCAAAACAAACCTCACATAAGCACTAACGTTTCGTTTGCAAATGGTTCTAAAATGAAGTATGAACTTGAAAATTGTTTTTGTGAATTCCAAAAGTAAATGTTACTATTTGGATCTTTTCTCTTGCATCTACCCCAAGGAAGCGAACGCGAAAACGTTTTTACGTTATATTTGCATGCATAGGGTTAGAGTTTGAATTGTGAGAAGAGAAATTGTAAAAATTAAACTGGATTATTACTGTTTTAATAATTTTTTTATACTGCTAAAGGCGAATACAGGAATTTCGAAAATCTAGTGGACAGAATCCTGCAAAAGCTTCTTTAACCATCTGCAATACAAAAGTCTCATACACTTTTGCTTTGAAAAATATTTTCATATAACTTTGTTCAAAGTAGTCGGTTGCAACGCGTGGTTAATAAGGCGTTGCACAAACGCTTATGGGACGGTTTGCATAACATAAAGCGCACAATGCAGTGTTACGTGGTGATGTAACCTTTCAAAACAGATGGTATCTCAGTAGTATTTTAGACTCCAGGAAATAAAAAAAAACACGGAGCGGAAAAAATACTACGGATTTGCAGTTAAATTTCACTAAGCGGGACTCTGCCACTTTCCAACAAAACGCTCTCAGACAGAAATCATTAATTTAAGCATTAAGATGATGCATACATTCTTATAGGAATATAAATATGGAAAAATGTATGAGTGAGCATGGAAATACAATCTTGTTAATAGCTTTCAGAGTATTTTAAAAACGGCCTTAAAGATCCTTTATTAGTCTGGTTTGCACCGAGATGAACAAAAAAGTCTGTGAGGAAGGTATACAGTACTGTGGGTTCCAAAGATACTGTGGCCCACATAATTTATTTTATACTCTATTTCATATAAGTTTGGATAAATCTGACAGCAACTTATGGGCAATAATTTGTAATATTTTGTTATTTTTGTCACTACACAAGACAAACTTTGCAGTACAAATGCGGAAATCGAATTCTCAGGTTCATTTCAGAGCTAAATATGTTTTGCATTGTGCAACAATTCACAAAATACTAAAAAATTATTGCCCATAAGTTGCTGTCAAATTTATCCAAACTTATATGAAACAAAGTATAATATGTAAGTATGTATCCTTGCTTTGAGGGTAATAATCACTAAAAAATTTGTTTGGGCATTATTGCAATTTTTCGTATAAGGTAGAGGATGAGGAGAAGTGAAGAGATTTTTTTATCAGCAATTAACATCCAGGTATTTAGCTCTGGTGAAAGGTGGCATAACGTGAGTTTGCAGCAGCGCTGGATTGAAGGTGCCGGAGAAACGGAAGATCCCCGAGAAAACCCGCCGATCGCATTGGTGGGAGACGAATGCTCTAGCCACTGCGCAAACCACGGCACTAAAGGGGGGGGGAGATGAAACACTAAAGACATAATTTTGCATACATATAAAAATATATTACGATAAGATACTATTTTCCTTGGACATTTGTACAAGTCGGTAAAGAGCTATACGTATCTTAAAAGAAAGATTAAATAATAAGTAACAAAACCTAACATATATATATATGACTGGCGACTTTCCTATCTGACATATTCCTCTGATTTACCTAATACATGAATGGACGAATCTGTACACACGCACGGTTATACATTTTTATAGATAGGCCTACAAAACGCACGGTTATACATTATAGATAAAAAAAACACTGTATTTGACTTTTATTAACAAGATATGCTAAGTTTATTAAAATATTACTCTCTGATAAGTAAAATTTAGCTGTCCACGTCTAACAGTATCTTATTAGACTTATGTTCCTTAGAGATTTTTTTAAATTCATTCCGGGTGCATGCACCGTCAAGGATTTTTGTTTAATATGTACAATCATTAACAAAAATAAAATCGGTGTAAATGTATTCCTGTATCTACATCAAAATGTATTATAATCTAGAAATCAATTTGTATTTTATAAAGTTTTCTTGATACAAAACGTTTGTATAAAAATAGGCCTACTTAGATTACCGATTGTAACGACAATAATGTAAACATATTTAAAAGGAAAACTACATATGAAATACCTACAGATGCACAGTCCTAAAATTTGCTCTGTGCAATAACTAGCTGGCATTTCCTTGAGTCCACAAATATGTTTAATAATTCTACACTAGGGATGGAAATGGGGCGAAACGGCTACACCACACTAGTTATGAAGTGGGTCTTAAAATTTTTGAAGCACGAAAGACGTCAACTTGTCAGACTGTTCGGCACCCGTGTTGGGCTACCTCTGCAAACCTACGTCACAACACTGTAAACTAATTTCCTAAACAGTATGGGGAGTAAATAACCCATACCCAATATGAGATACTTACCATACTTCAGGATGTAAATGAAGTAAATGGTTATTATACAAGTCTGTTAACATCTGTACACATTTGACTGTTTTCCTAAAATGTACAGGATCGCTAGTATTGATTTAAGGGAAATAATTTTACCGTAACTATTTTTTCAACGTTCCTATACATCAGTGTTGTAAATTTATAAACCATTTAAAAATAATAATAATAGAAGATACCAGCCTCTCAGAAAATGTTCCGGTATTTCTTGTATGATGCTCATTGTAACTGACACAATTGTAAGACATATCTGAGAGTTTATTTATAGTTGAAAGTCTTGAACATTTGCTCCCAGCGATAGGACTCTAGTAAACTGATGAAGTTCTGTAACATTCACATCTCCCTGTTAGTATTCGAATTTCGAACAAGTCGTCAACGTGCGTCGGTCCTCATACGTAAGTATGCAGGTTAGTTAAAGTAAACTGCCAAGTGTAGTGGGGATTACGGGGCAACTATAGATATAACAGTAACACGTTGTGTTTTCAGTATTTACAGCGATAGATGCAAGGCTTGCTGCAAAGAGAGGAAGGGAAAGCGGAGATAGCAGACCAAAGGAGATCATGCTTCGTCATTTGTTTTGCCATACTTTTTTTAATAATTTTTTTTTCAGTGAAAAAGTCAAGAATATAATAATATTACTCATAGTTTTAAAAATTAAGATAATATTGGAGCAAATAAAGGCTTATTGCTGTATGTAATAAACTGGCACTTCAACTTACATAAATTTTCATTCAATTAACACACGTGCACTATTTTAAATTGCATGCATCGGAGCTGGCTCACTGGGAAAAAATTGATCAAACTCTTTATCCCTGCACACGTACACGAAATAAATTACACCTCTATCATTAGCAGGAATATTATGACTGTTGTTACTGAAGTAGCTTTTCTTCCATTTACATTGCCTACAATATTGTGTGGAGCTCTTGTCTTGTGTTATATAATATTTATCGATAATTTCCATTCAATATATGAGCATTGCACTCTAAATTTCCCTCGCCTAATCAGCATATATCTACGATACATGTACAATAAATCCGTACAGTTCAATATTCTGATGAAATTCAAACAAGCCTGCCTTACAGACAAAAACAAAGATTGTACCATTATAAAAAAGCTAATATTTATCCATAACCGCAGCTGCGTACACCACAACCGAATCAATAATGTGTTTATGTATTGGGTTAAGATTGAGAAGCTGAGATGAGCACTGAATCAAAAAGTTTGTTTGGTGTCTTTCCAGCAACTGATACGGGTGCTAAAGTAAAACACCATAAACAAATCTCCTGTATAAAACGAGCAGCAATGTGCAAGTCAATTTTATTTCCGTATATTTACGTTAATCTGAAAGTAAGGCAGAGGTTATAAACGACAACAAACAAGGATAACACAAATACCTCTAAGAATATGTAGCCTACTGTTCATTTTTTAATGCTACTTTTAAACCATTACGCCAAATTAAAAAATGGTGGAACTCATTCTGTATTTCCCCCCTTTTCTGCTATACACTATATAAATTTATACCAGCAACAAAACTCAATCACTTTTACTCAACAGTAACCTACCTTCAGCTAGTTAGCGTCCAATCTTCATTAATGGAGATTTTTCGCCGCTAGGTGGCATAGAAGTAAGCTTAGTTAAAAACATTTACCAAAATTTGAGTTATATTTAAAGTAACTAATACGAACTCACAAAATACGAAATGAATGACAAACATCTAATTAACGAAATACGACGTATACTCTTTTATCCTGCTCAAATGTTTCCAAGCAGAAGAGAAAATAACCAAGGTTTTCTTAACGACGCCGAAGTTTTACAGCTGTTGCCAAAGAACCACGGCAATGAACAAAATCAAAGACATTCGAAAGAAAAACAACAATAAAGTGATGGCTGGTGAACTGATTATAAGCTTAGCATTAATTACAGCCACAAAATTTATGTGTTAAATGTAACTGGCAGTTCTTGGCCGTTCAAAGTTTTTTGACGCGTCTCAAAGAGACATTACTTTGCATACTTGAAATCACTTCAGCACTCCGACCAGAGAGCTTTATAAGAGGATTGCTAACTTTAAATCTTGTAAAAGAAATTGACAAGAGTATGATGTCAAAAGTTAGGCTCTGAAGAATCAAGCGGTTATGTGCCGTCTTTTTATGGTTATGCCTTCTTAACTGTGTCAAGAAGAACTAAACAAAATGTGAATAGTGATCAATGAGAAAATTCAAATGCGATCTTGCTCTCGGAGCGTAACTAATTGGGAAAGGGTCGTGGTTGGCGCAATGGGCAGAGCTTTTACCTCACACCAAGCCGTTCCGGGTCCGATTCCCGTACAGGGTTGACCTACTATTTTTCGCAAGAGGAAAACTTTACGGATGTTGCCCTTTACGGGCAGTTATTTCAGGTTCTGCACTTTCCCCGCCTTTCGCATTCCATCGTCTCTCCATCATAAGTGTCTCCCACGGAGGCTGTTCCGATTTGATTCCAGCCTTTACTAGTGCTGAAAACTAAAATTTATCGTAGGGTTTCAATTCATGACAGATAACTACAGGCGTTCAATCACATATCTGCTGTCGGGATGTGATGTCCTGCCCCGGGTATCCTACACATACTATATTTATTCTTATTTGAGACTTTTTATCAATATGATGATTCTTTATGCACATCTGAAAGGAGATTATTTAATAAGTTATAACAAATCTGTTTAGCAACGGCCGATTTTAGCGTTTGTTCGAGGTTACTGTAAGTTACACACTGAGAAAAAAAATTCAAAATCAAAGAAAATTTGTTTGAAAGAACCAAATAGTATATTTGAATACGTGCAAACTAATGTATGGTTTGTCACAACAAAATTATTTGTTTGAAATATATTTGTTGTTTTAATCAAATGGCGTGGTATATGACACCATTCAGATATTGTTTAATCATACACACTTAATTAGTTTGAGCAACCATTTATATATACGACTTTAAAATTATTTTTTTTTTACTCTAGCAATACCAATAAAGTTATTTGCACAGAAACCTTTACACAAATAATATTACGTGTAAATATAAAAAAAAACTACACATACATACATATTTGAATCAGCAATTATCAGCGATGCACGTTACCCGTACGCCATCATGATTTACAGGTAATTCGATTAATTTTACATACACACAACTGTGACATGTAATTTCTGATAAACTCTTGATTCTAATAATCTGGCTGACTCTCGCTATTTTCTTCTCCGTAGTCTTTACAAAACTGTGCACAAATTGTGCGGCAAAATATGGGTAGCATGAAATGGATACTAGAATCTGATTTGTGTGTACTCGGCAAAATATTTAACCGTTATAGTTATCATCAGTAATTAAAAATAACGTAACTACAAAAGAACTCAAAAGTTAATACTTTACAAATTCTTACATATTTATACTTAAAAAAGAATTTACAAGTTTTCTAAACCACCGTGTGTGTAAATACGAACACGTGTACACCAAATAACCGCCATTACAAGAACGACTTCCGAAATGACATATTTCGTAGCTTTCAACTAAATCGTTTCTGACACGGTTAAATGTACCAAACCTGTATAGTAAGTCAAAACTATGGTTGACTCAAATATGACTGTATAAACTAATAAATAAAATAGTATACGCAAACAAGAGTTCGTATTTTTTAACAGGGAGAAACATTTTGGATAAAATCAAATGCACGTATTATTATGTAATGTATAACATCTAACGAAAAATGTTGTATAACGTACCGAATATATGTTTATTTTAAATAAATTATATCAAGATAATTGTACTGTCGAAGTAAACAAATTCCAGTACTAACTTCAGCGTAACAGTAATTTGTTTGTTATAACAAAATTAATACTAATCTTATTTGATTGACGAAACAATCCATTTTTCTCAGTGCACACGGTCTTTTCTGAAGTATAAAATTTTCCACCTGATCCCACCTTCCTGTAAATATTCTCCCTAAAACATTTGGTGACATAATTTAGTTCCACTGTACTTCTTACATAGTTTGTTATGTTTTATAAGACAACTAGCAGTCCCCCTGAGCCTTATTTATAGCCCTGCCTATTTGACGTTGTGGGGTAGTTACAGACACCTAAGGTAAGAGGTTAATCGAATGAGGAACATCTATTTACACTGTGCACAACCATTGGTGACGTTGCCCTCAATTATATATTTTCAAAATATTCACTTTAACTTTATTGACATTACAAAGTTTCAGAGGGTAAAGGTTTCGCGGAAACGTATTTGATGCCCCAAACCTGAGATAAGTGAGATGATATATCGTCGGTTTACTGCCAAAAGTGACAGTCAAAATGATATAAAATTATAAAAAATGCTAGGAACAATTGCCCAAGTTTAAAGTCTATTTGTCGTTTCGTACTGTTGTGTTACAGTATAGTAACATACCACATTTTTGTTAATATCTACAATATAATACTATTTTTAAACGAAATAGCATTTATGACTTAATCACTTTTAGCAGTATACCGACGATATGTCAGCTGATATTGTAGAGGAACCTAAGTGGAAAGCGAACTGCAATTTTATCCCTTTTAAAGACTACATGTAAATTGCACTAATTCGATCTGCCTTGTAGTTTCCCGGAATTTAGACCTGAGTGACAAACAACTGCGTCACGTAACGTCGAAATAATTCACGAAAATAAAATTTATTGAAAAAAAAAATCTGTGTACTGGGCTCATAGAGGTTGTACAACACCACGTATCGATAGGTTACTGTAGTAAAA
>PNEQ01056155.1:0-13501 GCA_003012365.1 Medauroidea extradentata
AGATCTTCTACCACATTGTTGATGAATTCAAACAAGGCTGTTGTAGTTGACTTGCCACGTCTAAACCCATGTTGGCTGCTAACTAATAAATTGTGTTTTTCAAGGAAGGATGTAAGTCTATTGAACATAAGGGATTCCAGTATTTTTGAAAAGGCTATTAGTAAAGATATAGGCCTATAATTCTGACATAGATTTTGTGTGTCCTAGAACACTACCCTGTGGAACCCCTGATGTTACACTTCCTTCCTCTTGGGTTCTTCCTCTCAGATACTCTCCCACCCAGTTTACCACCATCTTATCCTCCAACAATTCATTCAGTTTTATCATTAGTTTTACATGTGGCACTTTGTCGAACGCCTTTTCAAAATCCACAAAACAAGCATCTATCTGTTCCTTCCCATCCATAGCCTCCCATATATCTTCCAACAATCCTACCAACTTCATCTCACATGAAAACCCCTTTCTGAATCCATGTTGTCTATCGTCCATATTCTCATTCTCCTCTATTACTCTCACAATATATTCACTCACCAGTCTCTCCATAACATTTCCTACATTAGATGTTAGGCTCACCGGTCTGTAACTGGCTGGGTTCATCTTCTCTCCTCTCCCCTTGTAAATTGGAACCACTATTGCAGTCTTCCATTCTGCTCGCAACTTACCAAGTTCTAGTGATTTGCTAAAAAGTACCTGTAGGTATCTGCACACCTCACATTCCCCCATCTTTAACATTGCATTTCCAATACCATCTGGTCCCTCTGCTTTTCTGTCATTGAGTCGCCCCAGTACCATTCTCAGTGCCCCTTACATCTATCATTGTAAAAACTAATTTCTCTACTTTCCCACCTACCTTCTTTGCTTGTCTCAAACACAGTTAGATACTGCTCCTGCAACACCTCTGATTTCTCCTCATCAGTTACGGATTCTGGTCCCCCTTCCCTTCTTAGTGTTGGTATTTTCTGTTCACTTCCTCTTACCTTTCTTACATACTTAAATAGCTTATCCCAACTACCTTTTGCCCTTCCTCCATCATCTTATCCGTATACGAGCTTTTTGCCTTATTTATTTTCTGTGTCATTTCTTTCCCTAATTATCTCATCTCTCATACTTTTGCTTTCTACCCTTCTGTTTTTAGCATGCAATTGCCTACATTTGCTTTTAAGCCTCCTAACATTGATCACCTACTGAACTTGTGAACTTTCCAACCCTCCTCATTTAAAACTCATATATAAGTGAATTCCATTCCCTTATAATATTATTAAGTTTTATACTCGCAATTGGGTTAACGCCAGATGGCTGGCAGCCTTCCCCATCCTCGCAGTTGCCAACTACTCCCGCAGTGAGTTTCACTCCCTCGCCGTCCTCGCCAGCATTTACTGTTTACACCTCTCCATTTTACACACCTGAATTTTCTCTCTGTTTCTGCCTTTTCCCTTAAAATTTCCCTTTGTTAGTAGGCCATATCAAATACAGTAAAGACCAATACTGGACAGCTTTATGCTTAAATAACAAAGAGAAATGTGCGAAAATTTATCTAATGGCATGAGGTGGAACCAATGAATAAATTAATGTTATTACTTTTCTTTAGAATTAATGTTCTATTTTTGTGTGTTTGGCGTACTACTGTTTATATTTTGGCTTTTTATGTTCAGCTGTAGCAACAAAAACAGTTATTCGCTGGGAAAAGAAATTTTATCTGCAAGATATGTTGGCAGCGTATATCATTAATTAAAGAAATGCAGAGTACTGCTATCTGTTGGCTTGAGGTGGAAACATAATCAGTGTTCTCCCAGAATTTCACAAGCTGTGAGCTGTCCGGTATTGGTTTTGGCCAAACTGCCCCTTAACCTGTCCCTGTTCAACACCCTATACAACCTTACCAGCCTTTCCACTCTCCTATTGCTCGACAGTTTCCATCACAATTCCATCATCATGCTCTGCCTGAAGTTCCTTTCCTCCTCACCAACCTAACCCTGCCTCTTCCATTTATTCTTCACCCGCCTCGCTGCCATCTTCTGCACCTTCTCATCCACTTCCACTTTGCTGCAGCATATTCCAATACGGGACAGACCATCATGCAATAAGTCTTTCCCTTATCTTCACTACTATTTCCCTTCAACACCTTCCCCAGTCGTTTTAAAGCCCTTATTCCCTTCTTAATCACTCTGTCCACCTGCTTTGGCCACCTTAGATCAGCCTGTACCACAAACTCTAAGTACTTAACATTAAGTAATCAGAAAACTATTCCAGAGGGGTTAGACATTTCCTGTCATTAGCTCTTACTTGCGGAAAGATACGTATTGGTGAATATAGAACTTTATCGGGGCTTTATTGAGTGCTCGCTTTATCCCGAACCGCCTATACATGTCAACATTATGGACACACAAAGATTTTAAACACACTACGTTTACAACAGTGTGTCTTAAAAATAATTCAAACTTGATCATGTATGGTAATCTTGCAAAAAATGTTTGAAATAACTTAATTGTGGAATGGGAGGTCAAATAAAGTAAACTTACCTTATTTTTGCATGGGAAGTTGTTTGTATTTTAAAATATGTTCTTCCTGTGAAAATAAATAATTTATTTCATTTGTAAATTTCAATTATAAATTAAATTTACTGTTAGGCCTATATATATCAAAGTAAGTTATTCAGTTTGCTTTCTGTTGTGGTATAATGTTAAATAATTGAATTGATTCATTTAATTTGTAACAGAAAATTTTCAGAAAACAGTCAACCTGACGTTCTGTATCTTGTAAACTAAGAATTATTATTTTGCTGAGGTTATACATCTATCTTACAAACGAAGATATTCGTTCTCGTCAAGCCCGCAAATAAAGACTTTACTTATATGGTAATGTAAAATATGTGGCTTACACACTGTACAGAATAGTATTTTGTTATAAAATAACAGGTTCATTATCATGTTTTCCTATTTATATCTTTTATTCTTGTACTCTTTACTTGACGTGGTACCTACATTGTACTGCACACTTCAACTGGCAATCCTGCCAACCTTAACCTAACACATTCTCTCTGCTATCAATCACATCATCTCCCTTCCTATATCTAATAATGTTTGAGAGCCTGGTCTCACAACTTTGTTTACACTCAATTGACTTTCAGAGTTCCAGTGTATATAACATTCCCATTAAACCTTAACCTAACCTTAATTAACATTCACAACATTTCAACCTATGTCAACATCTAATTTCAAAGTTCCATGATCATATAAGACAAACAATACCGAAATCTAACATTACTCAGCGTCTTACACACTTAGGATTCACACACACATTTCAACTATATTAAATCTGACAACTCTACATACTTAGGCTACTGCCAACAACACACAATCACTTCAGCAACGTAACTATCTAAGCATCCCTTGTGAGCCTTCCCAGCATTCTTAAACACTTAGGTTTCAGTCTTTATACTTCAGTGGCACTCGCACCTCTCGCCCTGACCTAGTAAAAGTTGACTGACATAGTTGATCATGTTCCTCCGCTTTCTTCATCACTCTTCTCTCTCCTCCTTGATGAGCTGTCTCTCTGCTTGCCTGGACTTCCCCACTTCTAGGTACTTCCACCTGCACATCAACTGACTGCTGACTGTGCTCACCCACTTAATTCATTGGAAAACCTTTAAAATCAGGCTTCAGGCTAGACTTTCTAGTATGAGCCTCTTGATGTAGATGAGATCTCCTCAGGTGAAGAGAATTCCTTCGGGGGAGAACATCATTCTCATCTCGTACCCAATAAGACCTTGGAGTCGACGCTGGCATCACAACTTCTGCTGGTGTCCACAGACCTTCCTTCCACAGCAACACTCTATCCTTGGGATGAAATGCTTCCTTTTCTTTTGATCAACAGTCATGCTGCCGTTTACTTTGTAGCTGTTGGTCCCTGAGAGCACTGGTTACATCTTTATGCATATGAGGTTGAAGTTTTTTCTGCATTGGCAATTTCGTTCTAGTCCTTCTCGAGCAGTTGCGCAGGTGTTAGACTAACTCCTGACAGTGGGGTGTTTCTGTATTCAAGCAACATAACCGGGAGCTCATCATTTTGATCCAAACACTTTCTCAACATATTCTTTGCCACCTGCACTGCCCTTTCTGCTTGACCATTAGATCTAGGGTAGCAAGGGCTGCTAGTTACAATTTCAAAATGCCACTGTCGTGCGAAGAGCTTATACAAATATGAGTTGAATGGCATGTTATCGGACACTACTACTTTCGGGACACCATGTGTTGCAAACATGGCTTTCATGCTTTTAATAACATCACTTGCTTGTTTACTTGGAACAGGAACAATCTCGATCCACTTGAAGTAATAGTCAACAGCAACCAGGTAACTTTTGCCTCCATAATCACAGATGTCTACTCCAAACTTCTCAAAAGGCAACTCTGGCACTGAACGAGGAAGAAGGGGTTCAGGCGAGCACTGATTGCACAATTTTTGACACAGCGCACAACTATTCACCAGTCGCTATATCGTCTGACATTTTAGGCCAGTATAGCACCTGTCGCGCTCGTAACTTTGTTTTTTCTATGCCAAGATGCCCTTCATGTAACAACTGTAGCATGGCTGGTTGTAAAGTTGCAAGTTGTGACGCTGAACAAAAAACAGTTGTGACTTTGAGGTTAAGTTTCGTTTATGGTCAGGCCACCCAGCAATGCAATACTTCATTACTTCACAGAGCATAGGGTCTTTGGCAGTTTCATTCTGGAACTCTTCCTTCCTGGCCGGAGAAACCTGCAGTGTATCTGCCACTCCTATTAGATGTACCATTATTTCCTTCCTTTGAGATTACGTGACCAAAATACTTGACGTCACTCTTCTTGAACTGCATCTTATTTGCATTGGATTTAACATTTTAATCTCTGGCCCGCTGAGCAACCTTGCTTACTATTTCATCATGCTGTTGTTCATTCTCTGCTGAAACTAATAAATCGTCAAAATAAACTATTACTCCAGGGATGTCTGTGAATTGTTCTTCATTGACACGCTGAAAAATTTCTGGGGCACACGACAAACCATAGGGAAGCCTCAAGAATCTGAATGTCCCGAAGGGAGTACTAAATGTGCAAAGATGACTTGACTCTTCATCGAGCGGCAACTGATAAAATCCATCTTCGAGATCCAACACAGTAAACACTGACTTGTTTCGTAGTTTACTACTCATTTCTTCCAAGGTTGGGATTATACGAAACTCTCTACAGATGGCATCATTTAGAGCTGTGGGATCCAAACATAGTCTTAGTGACCCATCTGTTTTTTCAACAATGGTTAAGTTGCTTACCCAACTTGCCGGTTGATCCACTTTTGCAATTATCCCCAATGATACGAGCTCTCTTAATATATCCTGTAGCCTCTCCCTCAGAGCTATTGGTATTCTTTTCGGCGGCTTAGCTACTAGCTTCACAGATTTGTTGACTTTCAGGTGACATTTCGTGTCTACGCACCCTAACCCTCTAAATATGTCCAAGTACATTGTCTTGAAGTCGTTTTCAGTTAGACCGTCTGTCTTCAACCTTGGCACATTACAATATTCATTATTTACAACAAATTCAATGTTATAACTTTCAGTTGATAATTCCTTTGTAGAACACTTGAGAGTAGCCACACCCACTGGTTTTACTGTAGTCCCTCCAAAACCTTCCAGTGTCATTTCCTTAGCCTTTATGTCACTCAGCTCCCCCCACCAGCTTTCAGATTCTTTGTGGAATAATATTAACTTCTGAACCAGTGTCCAGTTTGAAAGCTACCTGCTTGTTAACTACTGTTATTTTTTTAATCCACTCTCGAGGCCCCTGCTTAACACTATCTACCCCTAGGGTCCACTTTGAACTCCGTTTAGGCACTGCTTCTACTGAAACTGACTCCATTGTATCCACAAAGAACTCTTCTAGTTTATCTTGTGGTAGCCTTACCTCTGCAACATTCTGCATGCACGCCACTGAAAAATGGTTCATCTTCTTACATTTATGGCAGGTTTTACCATATGCTGGACGTTCTCTCCTCTTGTGTATTCTTCTACAGTACTTGCAGTGAAATGCATCACTCGGCATTCCCTTCATCACGTTTTGTCTTGGGTGTATACCTAGGAGTCTCTTTGTTTATGACACCCCGAACCATCCCTAACCACAGCCTGTCTCTTAACTGGTGTCACCATAACCTTATTTTGAACCAGTTCCGCTCGCTGCTTTCCTAGTTCTGCTATGCGACATTGTTCAATGGCTTTTGGTAAAGTCAAATCCGGTTCGATCTTAAAAGACGTTCTTGAAGACCTTTATCTCGAATGCCAAGAACTATTCTATCCCGGACAACACTATCTGCTTGGTCCTTGAACTCGCAGCTTTTAATCAGTTTCTTCAAATCGTTTACAAACAAATTGAACGACTCGCCCTCCTCTTGCGATCTGCTGTGAAACTTGAACCGTTCAACTACAATGTTCTTTACTGCATCACAATAATCCGCAAAAGCCTTCAGCACTTTTTCATAGTCTTTTTTGTTTTCGTCTGACAGTTCAAACGTATTAAACAACTCCACCGCATCATTACCTACGACGTTCAAAAGCATTGCCACTTTAACATGAGACTCTTTAGATACAAAACCATCGCTAACATAAATATCTCGAAATTCTGTTTAAACTTCCTGAAGTTTTCACAAAGATTCCTGTCTAAGACCAATGGCGATGGCGGCTTGAACGACTCCATTGTCTACTCGTTGTTTGTATCAAGTGGTATCAAGTAATTTTACACAATATAATTATCCCAATTGACGTTCGTCTTGCTCATTCAGAAATCCTACGGACTGTGCCATGTCCTGTTTTCCTATTTATATATTTTATTCTTGTACTCTTTACTTGACGTGGTACCTACATTGTACTGCACACTTCAATTGGCAATCCTGCCAACCTTAACCTAACACATTCTCTCTGCTATCAATCACAATATTCATAATTATATTTTTGTACAGTTTTGATGATCTAGGTCACTAAAAATCACAAACTTTGATAATGTGTGTTTTATTTTTTTGAAAAAAAATTTCTTGCTTGCTACTTTACCTGTATAGAAAGGAAACCTGCCAAAACTGAAATAATTTCTGTGTTCCATTGAGTTCTGTTTTGGACAGGTTTTACTGTATATGGAAAAGAAAGTTAGTTTGAAAATAGGTTGAAAAGTTATGGTATAAGTAAATTTAATGAAATAGATCCAAAAATATTTCTTAATGGTGTAAAACAAATCGTAATAAATAAAATATAAGAAAATCTTTAAAAAAAAATTTTCAGCTAAATTTAAGAAAGGATTTGGTGATCTTGTAGAATATCAAGAATCATCTTTTGAAACGAAAAATGAAATAATTTTAATATTATAAAGGATGTAAGTATAAAATTTTAGCTGAATTAGAATTTCAGGCAAAATGTTCAAACATTGTGAAAACCATTTGGTTATCAAACAAAATATCTGAACTAGAATTAAGAATTTAAATAACTAAATAAAATTAATTATATGGCACATCATATATTGATCTTCCACAACAAATTAAACTAAGCCGAGCAGTTAAAAAAATTTTCAAAATAATTGTCAAAAATGTTTCTTATGGTAAATTGTATCTGCAATTCATCCAGCAAAACAAGATTTACAAAGAGTAAAGAAATACAAACAATTTGAACATGAATTGAACACAGGATATAGTGATTTAGAAGTTCCAATACAATTGGATAAAATAAAATTATTTATAAAAGAACTAATATTTCAATTAATGTATATGCACATGTTAAAAATTATATCCTCTACAAATAATAAATAAAACTGACAAATGTATCAATTTATTACATATATATAAAAATAATGATCATTATTGTTGGATAAAGTATCTTCCTTGACTTGTTGGATCACAAATTTAAAAAATTAAACATAAGAATTGTCTTTGCGTTAGATATTTACAACATTTTTGCCATGAAAATAAATTAAATTATAGCCTAATGATGAAGATTGAACAATTCATTATTTTGTTAGAGTAGAATTACTGTATAAAGAAAATAATATATTAAAATTTAACAATCATACTGTAATAATTCATTAAAAGTTCCATTTGTCATCTACGCTATTAAAATAAATAATTAGTTGCCAACCAAATCCACATAATTCATGTACTTACAAATTAATATCAAAAACATTAAACAAATTAGTTTTGTTATTGTATAATGTATGAAAATATTGATTACAAACCTACAAGAAAAAAAAATGCATCAACAGTATTTGTGAAAATGTTAATTGAAGAATCAACAAATATTTTGAAATATGCAAAAATGTAATACCAATGATACCATTAACTAAAAACAAAAGATATTGCTATAAAAATTCTATTAGGTAACTGTTATACTTGTAGAACATCATCACTGAAGGAGGAGGAATAGTAAAAAATTCAGTAGTGGATCACGACCATTTAGTTGTAAAATGTTGCAGAGCAGCGTATAAAAATTTTAATTTAAATTATCAAAATCCAAACTTAGTTTCCAAGAAATTAACATTTTTCAACAACTGCGAAAAATGTGGTTACAATATTGCTAAAAAAAAGTGGCTTATTGATGAGAATGAGTCTGCGGTTGCTTTCTGATAAATGATTCACAACAGGTGTGAGTCTAGTTTTTGTTGAAAATTGTCTAACTTGACTTAATGTGGTATTATTTCTGTATGAATGATTTTTAACAATAATTTTACCATCTTCATTGCAAATTTATTGATAGTGATTGAATGTGAATTTATGTAAAAATTTAATGATTTTCCCATACTTTTTGGATGATAATTTTTTTTCTATTTTAGAACAGAAGTCATTACGTTCAAACAGACTAATAGACACTACTAGTGTGCTAGGCATCTCGTCGTAACGTACATATCCTTGCCGGAGGATTATTGGTGTGGAAGGATAACTAAGGGAAAGATTCAAGTTTGTTTATAAGTGCTTGGAATCTGGTTTGGGTGCCCTGGCATGTGTTAGGATTAACTATGGTGTGAAGGATTAACGTAAGGTATGGGAAAGTGTAACGGCAGGATGAGGCGGAGGGTTTACAGTATCAGACACTGTGAGCATGTGTCATACATCGGTTGTGTTCAATTTTTTACACTAGTGCATTGATACCCAAAATCAAAAAACAAATGTCCAGAATCTCCCGGTACTGGCGAAGAAAGAGAGCTGACAATGCTACTGGTGCTCTTTTGCTATGATTTTAAAAGTGGACCAGTGCACAAAGGCGTTAATATGCATTGTGAGTGTAACATATTGCTATACTTCCATTTCTTTTGTGTGTATGTTTGCTTCTGTTAAGTCTCAAACTAAACAGTTTTGTTAGTAAATATATAGGTTTTAATATTGGATCATAAATAGAAGTATGGTAGCCTACTAATTTCATAATGGCCTACTTTCATTCTGTTTTCTTGCTGTTTCCAAAATATAAGTGACTGGTAGTTACCTCTTTCAAGAAATGTGATAGTGGCAAAATTACTTTCTACCAAGTAGTTATTGCAATAAATCAACTTGTCTTTCAGAAAATAACAGCCAAGTTTCTGATTACACTTCATATTGTATTAAATTTTTTGCATATAAGTTACAAACGTCGTCATTTTGTTTACTGACGCAACATTTGATTATATGTCTATTCTATGTGTCCACAGGAGATATGGAAGGAAAAGAAAACAAATTTCGACCGCATACTGTAAAAATGGGTGTTTCATCTACTTCGATTGCCAGAAGCCACCTCTTCAACAAAATGCAGTCATCCAGTCAAAAGAGAAACGAAATGTATGTATACGTAGGAATGGGACCATTAGTTTTGTGTTTACTTTCTGAATCGGAAATGAAACTAAAAAATCTAATGGAACCTAAACTTATTCTTCTGGTGTCAAAAGTTTCTTCAAACTCAAAATGTGCATAGTGTAGACTTTTGCAAGAATTAAATTTTTTAACTATTAATCATTATTATTCATATGTTGTTTATCATACACTACATACTACACAATTTGTTTTAATGTTTGTTTTTGTTTCATATTACCAGTCCACCCTCTGCTTTGCAGCCCGTTGTTCAATTCAGTGTAGCATCATGCACTTTTTTGACTGGACGATGGTTATAAGGCACAGTTTAGTTTTTTACAAACAAATCACAGACGTCCAAAAATCAATTTTGTATTTCTAAGAGTTTGATAGATATCAATTATCAATGAGTAGTCAAAACCACATTTCACAATTTTCACCCCTAATTGTTGATTTGCAAGAAATCCTGAAGCTGCCTTATGTACATTTTTATGATCATGCAATTTAATTAAAATCACAACGGTAGCTGGTCAGATTTGAGTTGTATCAATGAATCTATGTTGTCCACTGTTTTTTTTTTTTTTTTTGCAGTCTGGTTTTCTTTATGTCCATATTTTGTGTCCGGATGTTATAAAAAAAATTTTGACTCAATTCTAGCTTTCGAATTCTTGTTGTTAAATGTAAAAAAAAACTGACCAAAATCCTCTTGGGATTGCTTTTTCCTGTTTTTTTACTGTCATCTAACATGAGTTTGGTCAACAAACCATACATTCTTAATATATACTCCCAAGGCAACAATATTTAAAAAATCTCAAGATTAGGAATGTTGAACATGCATTGTTTACTTCTGTCACAAATATGTGTAACAATTACAATTAAAACAGAAAGAGTTGTGCACAAGTACTCACAGGATGGTACTTGCAGATAGAAACACACACACATAGGACGAACGGTCACAACGTTTCGCAGACTACATCTGCTTCATCGGGTGAATGGAGGCACACTGAAGTCTATTGTCCAGCGGTAGTTGGTAATCAGTACACCTAACGACCAGAGGGCAAACTAAGGTGCGGCGGGAAGTTTGAAATGAGGGTTTGTTGTCCGAGGTTAAGGCCAGGTGGCTGTCTGGATTTTGTGATGTATTGATGTGCCAGTTCCCAGCGTCTTAATTCTGCTTTGTTTTTGTTATTCAACTGTGGTAGGGCCCTCACCGCTCTGGTTGTATAACAGGAATCAAAGTTGGAGTTATGAAGTGCTGCATGTGCAGCAACTGGCTTCTCATGTGGATCAACCTCCGCTCCAGCTATGTCTTTTTTGGTGTCAGCTCTGTGGTCATTCATCCTCTGTCTGAGAGTGTTGGTGGTTAGGCCGATATACACTGCATTGCAGTGAGTGCACTGTAGCTGGTAGATGAGGTTTTCAGTTGCACAGTTGTAGCTTCCTGGTATGGGGTAGGTTTGGTCTTCCTGTCTTCTATTGAATGATGTGGAAGGTTGATGTATAGCACAGTAGCCACAGCGTGGTTTATTACAAGGGTGAGAACCCCTGGGGGTGGTTCTATCAACCGATGTGGTAATGGCTGGCAGTTTGGGGCGAACCAGTTTGTTACGGAGGTTGGGGGGACTTTTGAATACCAGCCTTGGTGGTTTAGTGAGCAAGTTTTGGGTGAGTGGTGAGGAGGCCAGGATTTTGTGCCCACAGTTCAGTATTGTTTTGAGTTTGTGCAGACCTTCGTGGTATGGGACAACCAGGGGGATTTCAGAATTGCCAAGCTTGGTTGAGTCGTCACTAGTTGTAGTGGCTCGCTGTATTTGTTCATGTACCAGTGATATCGGGTAACCTCTGTTTATGAAGGCCTTGGCTATTTGTTCACATTGTTTGTTAAGGTCTGTTTGGGTGGAACATATGAGTTTGGCTCTGGTAGCGAGGCTGTATGGCAGGGATTTCTTAGCGTGGTATGGGTGGTAGCTGTCAAAATGGAGGTACTGCAGGCTATTGGTTGGTTTGGTATAAACAGTTATTTCAATTTTCCCATTGTGGAGAGTCAGTTCTACATTCAAAAATATTGCATGGGATTTTGAAT
Source organism: Medauroidea extradentata (assembly GCA_003012365.1). Taxonomy (NCBI): domain Eukaryota; kingdom Metazoa; phylum Arthropoda; class Insecta; order Phasmatodea; family Phasmatidae; genus Medauroidea; species Medauroidea extradentata. The sequence goes on from PNEQ01056155.1 coordinate 11,900, forward strand.
AGTTCCAGGTGAATTTTAATGGGCTGTGGGAGTTGAGGTTGTTGAAAAAAGTGAGAATGCTGTCTTCGGTAGAGGTCCCGATCATGAAGATATCGTCTATGAATCGCATCCAACAGTGTGGATGGATAGGCTGGTGGCTCAGGAAATTGTGTTCAAGTTAGCCCATGAATAGATTGGCATAGGAAGGGGCCATGCGTGTGCCCATGGCAGTACCCTTGATTTGCAGGTAATGGTTGTTCTGGAATCTGAAGTTGTTATTATTTAAATTGAGTCTGGCCAATTCAACTAAGAAAGCTGTGGAGTGTTTGCTGTTTGGGAGTCTCTGGTTCAATTAATGTTCTATGGCAGATAGTCCTGATGTATGGGGGATGTTGGTGTAGAGAGATGTTACATCAATGGTTACCAGGTAGGCATCATGGGATGGGATGTTCAGGTTTCTTAGGCGTTCTAGGAAGTGGTTGGTGTCTCGGATGTACGAGGGAAGCACCTGAACCCAAGTTTGGAGGTGAGCATCCACCAGTGCCGAGATCCTTTCTGTCGGGCTGCCACATCCCGACACAATGGGTCGTCCTGGGGGTGGCCGTTGTTCTTTATGTATCTTGGGTAGTAGGTACAGAACAGGTGTAGTGGGGTTGTCTGGTGTGAGAAGCTGTACAGATTTGTGGGAGAGCCCCTTTCTGTTTTAATTGTAATTTGTAGCCTAGCAACCTTTCCCGCCATTGTCCAAATTATGTGTAACAGTGCTTGTGATTTTTAAAAATTTTTTTTTATTTAATGTTCTAATTTGTGAAAGTAGATGCCACAATGTGTATGTAAATTGAGCAATAATTTTTGTTTGTGTTTATTTTATAACACTTACTTTAATAAATAAATAATAAAGCAGTTTTTTTCTGTTGCATAGGTAGGCTGCATTACTGAGATATGAACCATTTTGTAAAAGTCAGCGGGTAATACTTTAAGGGAAAAGGCGGGATGTTTAGGAAAAAGTACAGTAAACTCCTGATTATCCGTGTACTGATTAACCTGTTTTTGGAAGATCCGTTCTCCGTGCTGCTTTTGCTTTCTTTATGTTCAACACTGTAAAACCAAACTTTTTTGTAAAAAAAAAAAATATTTTTGGATCATAGGAGTGTCAACTCTTTCGTGCAAGAATGAATTAACGAAATTCCAAAATTTTGTTCTAGTGTTTACCTAGCTCCCTGGACACATGTTTATTTATTTGTAGGCAAAATCGTTTAGTCATTTGGGGTATCTTTGTACCGGTCAGGACAATGTACCACCAGCATAGTTTGAATTCAAACGAAGTATTTCAGAATTCAAAAATACATCTGTGTCCTAGACGAATAAATTTGTTAATCTTGAAATTTGCGTAGTGATTGAATACCACGATGCTATTATATAAAATAAAGAGCCATTCCATGAGATCCGGGTGTGACATTTGCTTACATTAAATCAAATTAAATTAAATTGTGACAAACATTTCTCTCAACTATTAATGTCTGCAACTTTGGTGGAACATCTAAAAGTGCCTACCAAATTTACAGATTAAAATGTGCAATAATTTGTTGAAAAAAAAATTGGTACTTGTAGTTCCGGGTGTGA
>PNEQ01056156.1:0-13501 GCA_003012365.1 Medauroidea extradentata
TTTCCACCACCCTTACATTCCATCGTTGCTTCATACACGTCGTTGAGCGTTGACCAAAGTCTCTCATTCACTCACTAGTCACCGTTCATCGTGAGAAGTCATCGTTTCTTCGTCAATATTATAGCACACCAACCTGTATTAGTGTAAGATTACATTTTCTTTATTGGTCGAGTTACCTTAAATCCAATTAAAATATGACCACATCAGGAATTAGCTACGTCTACGTAAGCTGTTCTAACCCACATACGCGAAAAGCTAATAACCATGGAGCACAGTCGAGTATGGCTGTGAAGTCACTGTCCGCCATCTTGTTTGACGTCACAGTCCGCCATGTTTGCCGACGTCACGTCCACCATCTTGTTTTTGGTTTTTGGATTTTCCAAATTTGGATTTTCCGAATTTGGTTTTTTTGGATTTTCCGAATTTGATTTTTGATTTTTCAAATTTGATTTTTGAATTTCGATTTTTTCCTATTCTCACTTGTCTTACGTCATCTGCTACGCAGCCGCCATGTTTGTTTACGTCGTCTGCTTGTGACGTCACATTTTTTTTTCGTCTTCTGCTCGTGACGTCATGATTCCATCGTTCGATGCTAGGCAGCGCTGCTGTCGCCATGTTTGTTTTCTCCGTCGTCTGCTAGGCGGCGCTAGTGTCGCCATGTTTGTTTATGTAGTTATCTGCTAGATTGCGTTAGTGTCGCTGTCGCTGTTAGGGCGAAGTTGCTTCTGTTTGTATATGGGATAATGGTCCTTATTGACACAGCCACATATGTGCCGCCTCCCAAATAGTAAACACTGCCAATAACCATGAAACAGTACTGCAAATGTGCATAAGTTGGTGTATTTTTTTTTCACCAAAAATTATTTTGTCCACTTATGGTGAAAAAAAAAAAACAAGTTTCATGCATTTTCCCAGCCATATAATCTAATAATTATATAATAATAATTGTTGGCACACAAATTACTGGATCACGTTATTACCTTAATCTTACACCACCATGTAAATATTGCAACATAAAACAATTCTGCAAACCTAACAAAAATTCTGATACCATAGAATAAAGAAGTAATGTGCAGTGCATGTCCTATTTGACAAGTTTTTTTGCGTCACTGTATGAGTGTTTAGACGTCTAAGACAAAATATTTTTAGATAATCATAAACATATTATTGTTATTATTACTGGATTTTATTGTTAACTTTTGATCATACTTCAATCTTGCACACAAACATAAGAAAATTCAGCATTTACAAATGGTGACTAAAAGAAACATATTTTGTAAACAATGCGGCGTAACTTGTCTAATGTTGCTCACAGAATAACTAGTTTGTGTTGTTCTGGCCGGAGCTTTATTTGAATACTGACTGCTGGTCTGTTCAGTCCAGCAAATTTTTTCACATCACATTCCTCCTACCGTTTATACAACCCAGCTTATTAATAGTACATCTTCCCTCCAATCCGTTTTGTTTCACTTTTTTCTTCTGTCTATATTCCTGGCAACGTGCTGGTGTCCTTATGATCCTACCACGCCTTGTGCTCCGTAGTCCTTCACGAAGCGTTTCTGCACTGAGAAAAAGAAATGGTACTATAAAATATAATTGGTTTCCCTCAAACAAATGGTACGTTCATATATGGCAGAACAAATATACATTTGGTAGCACTAAATAATATGTTTGGTGAAATATGTTTCTGCTTACCAAGCTGCATTTGTTTGAGTGAAACAATAAGAATGTTTTAGGTAACAATCCTGTCATTGTCCGGTTGTTTAAAATAGAAAATAAATTAATTATTCGCCGAATTTCCTACTTCGGAGATACTATTCACGTTTCTAATCATGTACTGCATGTTTTTATACAACGTTAAATTTCTGTGGCAGAGGTGAGAATTGAACCCGAAAACCTAAAATCATAATTCTATAACCTTAACCACTTGACCAGCATTACAGTTTGACAACAGTTGGGTTATGATGATATATCAGGGAAAGTTAACAAAATTGGGTATGTGTTTATTAAACCGATAGAAAATGAATGGGTTGCGTTTGTTACATTGTTTATTATTAATAACCACATTTTAACGAAATTATATATTGAATGAAACAAAAACATAACTAACCAAAACGAATAAGTTGCCAGCGTGTCCAACATCTTGATCACGTTATACAAACAACTGTTTGTTTAACACAACAATGATATTACATCTTTCACGAAAACAAATGTTAAGTACGTATACGGCGAAACAAGTATATATTTGGTAGAACCGAATGACATGTTTGATCACAAATTTTTGCGCTAACCAAACTACATTTGTTTGAGAGAAACGACAACGAATGTTTCAAGTGAAAATTTAGTTTATTGCCACAAATATAGACTGAGACAACTAACTGCGACTTGGTTATGCCAACAAAATATTGTTTAACTGAAACAAATATGTTCAACCATATTACCTGGTTACAGTAAAAAAATTTGTATGTTTTTTTGTAAACAAGGCGTTTTTAAGTGAAACATCGCATGTTTCAGTAAAACACATATTCCTCAAACAAATATATTTTGTTATGTGAACAATTTCTTTCTCTCAGTGTGGCGTCAGTGTTGGCTGAAGAAGAGGCAAATGTGAAGGTGTTGTTGCTTCTGATAAATCCATGATCATTTTTTCCTCACCTGAAGACTGCTCTTCGTAAGCATGCATGGCATGGTTTCGTAAGCCTACAGTTTCCCCAGTTGCTTTCGGACTTGATCCCCTGTAAAATTTAAGTTTTGGTGTATCATGATACATAAACATACGTTTCTGATTTACTCAAATACTCTGCTGTGAATTTTCGTGCTAATAAATGCACTTGAACGTTCCGTTATTTTACAAAAACAGTAAAATCTCCGAAACTACTAATCCACAAAACACCTTGCAAATAACCACGTGTACCACATAGCTACACTACCACTCTTTTCACCCCCACCCGCGACCGTGACCTTGGTAACATTCTCAAGGACAAAATTGTAGTCACTATATATTACATTATTAAGACCTATAAAACATATAAGAATTTTGAACTGAATTTTTTTTATTGTTTCAAATTCCAAACATGCCTATTGCTATCCGAAACGGGTTTTCCCCATTCAGTTCGGTTAGCCAGGGATTTAATCTATTTTAATGACATTACAATATTACAAACTAATTTTTCACTCAAAACAACAAAAAACTTTTCTGTTCATAACGAGGCATCACACATACAGCAAATATGAATTTGAATTTTCTTGTTCCGAAACAGCTTGATCCATCAACATTGCGACGTCACTGGAACTTATCTCGGGCATTACAACTGGTGTCAGTGATGGCTGAAGAAGAGGCAAATGTAAAGATGTTGCTTCTGATAAATCCATACACGTTTCTTCTTCACACGAAGGCTGCGCATCGGAAGCAAGTGTATCATGTTTTCGTAAGCCTACAGTTTCCACAGTTGCTTTCGGAGTAGATCCCCTGTAAAATTTAAGTTTATTTTCTTCTTTGCATAAAATCTAACAAAAGTATTGTATTTATAATGCTTACAATACGCGCTGTTAATTATCCATTAAAAAACACTTATTTGCCAGAGCAATGTTGTTTCATTGGCACGTTTAAACGTAGCCCTGGACATAATTAATCGCATCACAGATATACTAACATTTATAACAGTGAATATCATTAATATGGAGACTAATTGTTCATTCATCATTGAGTAAATAATTATAGCAACATGACAGTGAATCATTACTTTCAAATATATCTTTAATTTAAAGTTAATAAAGTCTCATAATAACGTGTTCGCGGACACGGTTTAATTTATTATAGCGTCCACCAGTGTAAACTTCCATCAAACTTAATAATATAAAAATTGTTTTGCGTATTGATTTGTAAACGTGTTTACATTGGCGTCACCAGAACAGAATATCGGGGGGCCACCACCCTCCACTTACCCAAATATACACGTAACTACAAAAAAGGTGGTCTAGGAGGAAATTAGTAATTAAGATGAAAAATTTTGTAATATAATTTCTGAACCAATTATTGAATATGCAGCTGGAATAAACTGTATTTTTAAAGGCTAAGTTGGTTTAACTACGCAAATACAAATATAAAAAATTGTATTGGAAATAAATGTATGTCAATTGTTTAAGAATAAAAGTTTAAAATTTACTGTATTTTATTTACTTTATTTCATTTGCATTCCTTAACAGCTGTTTTATAAAGTATATTATATATGTTTCGTTATTCCACAACAGCTTTCTGCAACATGGTTTTCTTTAGTGAATTATTCGTGGTTAGGGAATAATGTTACATGCCATTTTACAAATGGCTTGCATCTCTATAACACCTGTCCACGATAACCCTGTTTTACTAAAAAAAATAGTCTAGGGCACTCATAAAGATAATCAACTTAGGAGGTAAGGCTTCAATATAGTCAGCAACACGAAGCATACCTTACATATCTTTTAGTTCGCCGAATATTTCAAACCCGAACTATAGGCATTAATTTATAAAATAATCAAAATTTTGAACTCTTAGTTTCTATCCTTTCCATTGAAGTCTACCCTTTTCGTTAGTTTCTTCGGCTAAGATCACTTCATCGTAAAGACAAAACTTATCTGTAACAGCTAAATAACTTCATTATTTTTCTATTAACCACAAAGAGCTGAAATTCAGGCTTAACGTAGATAAAGAGGCTATACCAGCTAATGTTACAGTATTTTCTTACTACAAACCGACAGAAAATGTATGTAAATTAGGAATTCAAAAGTCTATAATTTTAAGTCTCGATTTACTGGTAAAACATAACTTGAAAAACGTGGAAAAATCGTGGAGATGAAAAAAAACTTACTTGCTCAACAGGTACAAATTTATACCCTAAAATAAAACGAAATTGGGAACGTGTAGGCTACTCAGTGAAAACTGAAACTTTACCATGCTGTACCGCCACCTCGAATACACTGTCAACCACATCACACGTTTGTGCTCACACAGCGACACGTCACGTACTCTACCATATGGAACCACTTACTGCTTAAAATTCGATAAACTTACCTTAACTCTTTACTGCAATACTGTTCCTAAGTAATACTCTAAACGTTCTAACACGACTTACCTGTTTTTATTCCTTAAACTACGTTTAAAAATTCCCACATTCCTAAGCTAATATCCGGCGCCTGCACCAATCTTGTCGGGTTGCTCTTTCACACTGGGGGAAATTAAAGTTAATACCACGAAAGTTACAGGGGGAACGTAACAACACAGGGGTAGAGCACAATTCGCTTGGCAAAAATAACTAAGTTCACGACAATTAAATAAAATATCTTAAAGAACTCAGAAAACTGCGAGAGGAATTAATTCAATGACTGGGATTACGGATATTAACTATCTCCCTGTACAGGAAGTAGGCATATGGGAATTTAAAATACTTAATTACTACTTAAACTAGAACACCAGCTGTTCCACACGACGCTTCTCGTGACCTCCAAATTAACATATGGGGGACAATCTACTAAATAAACGAATTAGATACAAAACAGAAACATTTAATACAAGTATCAAAACGCAATTACAAGTAAATAGGAACTTTGGTTTCAATATGTGAGTTACATTAAAAAGAAATATAAAATATTTAACATCTGTAAAGAATAACGGGATTATTTTAACAATCAAATTAAACTCAAAACCCGACGTTACAATTTAAGCAAATGAACACAATTTGACGTACTAAGATACAGACGAAAGGTCTGTGGACTGGTTCGCGGCCTTGGTGTTCCCGTCTTAAGGCTTCTATTTAACCATTAATTACTCTACGATTTACATTAGCCTTTCCTTATTGTCTTACTACTAAAAACTTATCTAGAGGTCTGGGTGGAGCAGGAGCCCCACCCAGCAGTGACTTACTGACTTTAGCTCGATCTGGCAAGTCGACTCACTGGAAGAAAGTCTCTCTCTCTCAATGTTCCAGACTATAATGCCCGCGCCCCTAGGCGACCGACGCCCTACCACAGCAGTGCCCCTCCTACGACGCGGCCTTGCCAGTCAGCGAAAACCCGCCTGTAATTGACGCACCACCGGAGTGTTTTTTTCCGGTAACGCCCCAATTTCGCAACATGAGTTAAGCCAAGCGCTTCCAAAACTGTAAACTATCACGACAACGACACCGGGTCTGCATCCCCGGTCGCATGTCACAACAATTGTTCAGCCTTGGCCCGCTTCTGACGAAACTTTATTGCAACAGGCGACCCACGCTTCCTGGTTTATTTAATTTAAACAAAGTTCGGCGCAACGCGCCTGCGAACATAAAATTCAAAAATTAGCTTCGTGACAATATAGCGTGGTTAATTTATCAACATTTGTGATTTGGTTCAGAATTTCAAAATACAGCGATGCCTATTTACTCTGCACCAGTTTCAAGGCAGCGTTTAGTTCCGACGAGACTATGGTCGTGTTTGAATTCAATTCCCAAGGGAAATGGTTTCGTGCCAAAAGTACTCCAATGGTACGATGTCAAAATTCACCCTAAATAATATAACTTTCATTTGTGTTTCATTATAACTTTTGGCATTTATTTATTTACATTTTATTTCTGCAGGCGCAATAGCCTTCAAAAAGCCGAAAGTTAGAATGAAGTTCCAACAAAAAAAATGACAGCCAAACAATTTCAAGTGGCGCAATTGAGAATTTAATTAACACGTGCATAAACTTAAACTGTAGAAGGGTGTCCTAGTTCATAAATACACCCATTATTCGGACGTTCCAAGCAGGCGTGTTGAATTATGGGAAACGTATGGTTCACTGACAAGTGCTCATTGCAACGAATTCAGACACAATCCACATAGCGATTTTTTTCGATGTTTGTAAATAACTTATAATAGTTATACGGTGTTTCCCTTTAATGTAGGATTTTATAGAGATTTTTATATTCACCGTATGATACCTACTGCTTTTACAGGTTGAGTATTCGCATTACAAGTTTTTGATCGAAAAGCGACATTCTTGAAGGAAAAGTTGTAGATGAAATGTATTGTAAAAAATTAGTCTGAAGTGTAATTTGGGATTTTAAGTACTGTGAAATATATATCCATATATTTTTTAATGGAAATTTGTGCTTTAATCCGAAGCAATATATGTTGAACTGAACTAATTTCGTATGCAAGTAGGCAGATGTTCGTAAAATTGTAGTACGGTACTACTAAATATTTTCTGGCAAACTAAATAAATTAAAACAGGGGGGAGTTACACTACACCAAAAGATAATAACTTACGTACTTTATTTGGAAGCTCATTATCATCCACGTGCCATACCGATATAACAGTATATTTATTTATATAAATATATCCATAAAATATGTACTTGCGTATTGTCTGCTACTTTAGAAAACCCGTTAGTGAAGCAATGAGTGTGCCGTGTCAGCTTATGCCTTCAAGCTCATTTTAGACGGACTTTCCAGTGTTGTGTTTACTTACTACGAGGAGTAAAGAAACATGTTGAAGGTTATGCAAATATTACTACCTTCTCATTACACGTAATCAGCACATAAATTGTACATGATTATATATACATACACACACGTAAACACCACATTGATATTTATTGCTTTGTGTATTCAAGGTGTACGTGTTAGAGGGATATAGAATGTTTCATGCTTCTGGCGCACAGCTGAAAATGGACAATGTTTGAGAAGTACAAGTAGAGTATTACAATCAAAACAGTCACCATCTACTTTGCTATGGGGTAAATCGATTTAAGACATCCATGCATGAATACTGTCACATAAAACAATCATGTCAAGTGAAACAGAACATTTCTATAAAGTAACTGGAGTAGGCCTACCTGAGAATAAAAGTGTTATCAACACATTCTTGAAGTATCTGCCAGCTGAGTTGTGAACATTACCACGGAATTAAGGTACTTTATTCAGGGTGGATTTATAAATATGTAGGTGTAAAACAAGTTTTCGACCATTGTATTAGATAAGGCCTATGCGCACATTTTGATACACCTCTCGCTCTCTCCCCCGACCTATAGATTACAAAAACACAAATACAAACAAAGCAGTTAAGCTTACGAACTGAAATGTATTTTCTTCTCTGAATTTCTTTTGAATATTTAAGTGTAGACATATTCTACTTTTCTTTCTTCTTGAAAGAAATCCTTTTACTTTTTTCAACTGGACGGCTCTAGTGTAGCTAAAATCTTTTACGTTCATCGCGAAGCTTCTACTAGTAAATCCTGATGTAACATAACCATAATTCTCTTCTGTACCGATATGCGAGACCCGTTGCTGGGTAGTTACAATGTACGTAGGTGTGCTGCTCAGTCGTAAACAAATCAAGAAATCGCGTGTCGTGTGGCTGGGTGGTGTTGTGAGACACATGATTCAGTACCCTCTCACCCCCTCCCCTTCCCCAAAGATCTGCGTCTTCGCCAAACTGTTGTTGTGACACACAGGTGCCCCCTTCCCTCCACACCTCGCGAGGCGCCCGGCAGTCCCGCCCTCTTCGCCGAACACCACTGCTCTCCTGTCCATTCATATTTGAGTTTCTTCTAGCAGTTACAACTTCTGCCACTCAATTGAGTCTGCAGCACCTCCCAAGAGAGATTATAAATGTTTCCTTTTTTCCAAAATTATAAGCTTATTTGATAGTTATTGCTTCTGTAATTAATTTACAATAAATAAGATAGCGATACATTACTCTGTATGTAAGACGATTTGCGTCCGACATATATTTCAGCTTTAAAATCAAAATAACCGAATCCGAAGTCTTAATTTGTAGTTTTGTTGATTGTAATAAAATTAACTTCCTAATGCATTTCTACGATGTTATGTGAGTATTTTCTCACTATCAGTTATAATAGATTGCCCAAAACATATATATGTTGAAGTATTTTTAAATGTTATAATTTTGAAATGCTCATAGACTAGAAATACAGTAACACTTAGGTCATAAATTAACATTTTATTCGTTATTAATTAATTTATAACTGAAATATCATGTCACGGAGGTTAATTTATTTTGAACTATAATAAATTGTACAACTTCCTCTTTTAAGTAAAACTTAAGTCATACATTTATGATTTTTCTGGCAGTCTCTGGGGCAATTTTATGAAACTATGCACTTACTGTGTAAATCGTTGTATAAATATAAGGGATTTGACTCTCCTTCAACCTTAAGCTTAGTATGACAATTTTCATTTGTGTTGAATATTATTACTTCAGAACTAATATTACCTACAGTCAACATATATTTACTAGTGTTGGCCATATGTGACGTATGCCCTGAGTCAAGAATCTAAGTTCCTTAACAGCTTTCATTGGTATATTCTGCCAGCAAAGCAACCATAAACTATTTGTATGATACAGCTATACTACCTTGTTCCTAAAGAAACAATTTTTCTGCGCTATGATTATCCTTTAAACACATTTTACATGATTTTTGTTTGAAAACATAGTTTCTAGAAATATGACCTATGATATTGCACCTGTAGCACACAATGACCTTATTTAGTATTCTGAATGCAACGTTGTTTCATCTATTACTGGACGTACTATGATACTCCTCTAACAATAATCCGGCAATAAGTTTGTCAAGTATTGATCGCACTTGGGAGTGGAATCCCAGGCAGTTAGGACAAATTTGAAACCACTTGGCAATGAGGACAGTATCTTTCTTACAATTTTTTCATCATCAATGTCATGACCAACCACTTTTTAATTTCACATATTATAAATTACTTGAAACTGAAGCAAGGAACATAACTGAAAATAAAATAATAACAGTAATTTTAGAGCTTATCAATGTTTATATTCATATCGGGCTATCTCGACAACCGTCTCATATTGAGCCCATGTTCATACAAGCTTTTTTATCACAATGACTCGTACTATCACTTCTTAGAATATTGCCCTTTCCCTCGGAATATCTTGTACATTAATAAATTACCTACATATTGTAATTTGTCAATTTAAGTAGAATTTTATACTTTTTAGCTTTTAAGTACATCTATTTTTTTTAAATATCACATGTAATTTTGGTTTACTTCACATGCATTATTCATTTACTGTCCGAATCATATTAAGTAATTTTCCATTCAGAAAATATATTAATAGCACACATGCTTAATGCACTTACAATAAGAACTATTCGTTTCAACAAGGAATATTATATGCACATTAACTCCGGGCTTTTTTGTGATAAATATATAGGAACTTAATCTTATGTCTTCTACTTTAAATACAATCCATATTATGGTTCAGTAACCGCGACATTCGTGCTAGGCATTCAAAATTAAGGTTATTTTCTACTCAAAGTGTGTGTAGATTATTTGAAAATCAAATATACGTTATTTAACTTATTACTTAAGATATGTCGCTGCAAGAATTTTGGCTTTAAAAATCAGCTTTGCACGTATACCCTTATCTCCATAAATAACATTTTGCAGTTACGTATCATTAATGTATACCATGTATACAGGATGATTGAAAAACACTCCGACGACGCTTAGTATGTTGTGCAGGACGACAAACTGATCATAATTGAAGAGGGAACCCATGTCCGGAAACGCACGCTGCGGGCGCAGGAGACCAGAAAAGTGTCCGTGCGACACGTGGCCAGTAAAACGAAGAAACAGCAGGTTACAAGCTGGGTTCAAACTGTGTACCTCCTACGTCAATGCAGAGTCTACAGTGGCGGCGCTGAGTTGCACACACACGATCCAATAAGTGCGGTTGTCTGGAAAGAATTTCAATCGCTCCAAGTACTCGTCCTATGAGGTCATCCTCTGATATTACAGGAGCGGCATACACCTTGGCTTTCATACTACTCCACAGAAAATAGTCGAGTGGTGTGAGATCTGGTGATCGTGCTGGCCATGGAACTGGTCCTCCTCGACCAATCCATCACTTTAGGTATGTAACGTTGAGGTGAGTCCTCATATTTCTATCAAAGTGTGCTGGAGCTCCGTCGTGTTGCAGCCACATGACTTTTCGCATTTGCAGCGGCACTTCATCCAATAAGGTAGGCAAGATAATATGTCTAAGAAATATGAGGTAGATCACTCCTGTTAATCTTTTAGCCAGTAAATATGGACCAATGATATGGTCCGCTAATATTCATCTCATACGTTGATACTGAACCGGTGTTGGTGACCGTGAACCACCTGCGCACATGGATTTTCGTCCGCCCAAACATGCATGTTATGCAGGTTTACAATTCTGTTACGGTTAAAAGAGCATTCGTCTGTGAACAGCATCAAGCTCGGTAATTGTGGCTGCAGTGTGCATTGTTGTAAAAACCGCTCCGCAAACTGGACTCGTCGTGGGTAGTCATCCTCCAGTAATGCGTGGACAGATGGTATGGATGTAGCAGCTGGTCATGTACAACTTGCCACACCGCACATTGAGATGTGTGCAGCGTCTGTGCCGCTCGCCGATTGCTCGTGAATGGGTTCTCTTCGACCAGTCTCAACACATCTTACTCTAATTGAGGTGTTCGAGTCGAACGTGGTCGACCCGCATCACGTTTTGGCACCTAACAAGGGAAGAACATTGTAAACATTCGACCCTACTGATGTACAGTAGTATCACTGGAGTACGTGTAAGTAACAAACACAAGTTACACTGCTATGTACATACGTGAAACTTTCCGGCTTCTCTAAGTTGTCTCCCAATGGCCGCGAACGAAGAATGATGTGGAGTATGTATGTTTGGAAAACGTTCCGCATACAGTCCTGCAGCAGTTCTACCATTGCAATCTGTTTTGCCGTATGCTAGCATCATGTTGGTCATTTCCGCTGTTGTCTACATGTACATGTCGACTACTGCCAAACACGGCACTGCACTGAAAGACTACTAAACGTACCTCAGTCAAATGTATCGAGTAGCGCATGCGCAGGAATTCTATTACGGTCACATCGTTAGCTAAACGGTTCCGTACCTTGATAAGGGGACCAAAAATGATTGCAACCAATGACGTTATCGTTTCTGCTTAAGGGGACTTCCTAGATATGCTACGTTTGTGTGAGGCAGGAGTGATTAGTTGCCATTGACCGACGTATGTAATGTATAATCACCTCTCCGCGCAATCCACTCAGCTGGCGTGCAGTGCTTTACTATTATCTGTTTTCGTATGGGACTTTAAGCGGTGAACACATTATTTTATTTGCGGTCAGCGTATTTCAAAGTCTAACGTTTGTTTCTATAGTTGTTCTTTTCGAAACCGGTTTGTTATTTTCCAGATACGGCAGTCTGGAAAACCTAATTTTGGCCATTTTTGGGGCCCGAAAATGACGTTTTAAATAACTGTGCCGAATTTTTTAAACAATTTCGACATAGTTTGAAATGTCTGTTCGTTTCGTATATCTACAAATGTAATGTGCTTAAGAAGTTTTGTCAAAAATAGAATAATCGCAACTCACTGCAGCGCATTTCAAACGCAGGTGGGGAGGACCCTTAAGGGTAATTCCTGGCTACAAGGTTGGGAACAATAAGGTTCACGAAGACTTAGGTTTGTATATGTAGCTTCACATATACTAGGTATGTGAGTCAGTAGTTTATTATATATGAATATTTTTCTGTACATATTACAAACATGACAATTTTTTTTTCACATGAACATGACAGTTTCGAATAGTGAATAGATTGTATGGCATCTATAATATAATTTATGTGCTTGCGTTGTAGTAAGCAACTAAACTGTTATGTTGTGTGACGATCGTGCTATGGCTACGCGGTAGTGGCTGTGATTCAATGCAATTTCGAGCTTGCAGGGACTGCGTGGCAAGAAGGTTATGCTCTTGGTATCTGGTTGGTGCGCAACAATGGCAGTGGGCATGATGTACACATATGTATAATACACATGCTAGGATTCTTAGTATACCGACATAAGGTTTTCTACGGTAAATTTGAAAAATTTAATAATTTTATGGTACACTTTATATCGGGGACAACTATTGGTATTGGGTTTTGAAATTTCAGATTTTCACAGGAGCCTTTCAGGAGAAGACCAGATGCATTGTTTAGATACTGACTAAGCATACTAAGCATGAGAGAGAGGGGGGAAGGACTGGGTGTGGAGTTGACATTCTGACTATGCAAAAGGGGAAAGGGGAAAACCGTGTACACTGCTTGCATGCTGACTAAGCGAGAGTGGGATGGCACTGTCATATGAAGGACATGTTGTGATCATAAATGTGCTAACTTGACAGGAAGGAGGGCGGGAGAATGTGATAAATGACTTTTAGAGGTTATGTGCTAATGAATGTATGACGGGGATGGGGCTTAGCCTGGACAGTCCCTGACAGGATAGTCGGGTTGCAATTGTGCAAAATCAATGACCCGTGGGAAATTTGATGATTCAAGAATGGGAGTGGTATCAATCTCTTTATTATGAAATGTAGAATCAATAGTACAATGGTGGAAGTGCACCATTGGTGGCCGATTCAAGATATATGCTAAAAACAAAATGGCCGCAATCTGCTATACGTGATAGAGCTTTTTTCG
>PNEQ01056157.1:0-16073 GCA_003012365.1 Medauroidea extradentata
CTACAAATTTTCATCCCTTAATATCAAATGGTTCCCGTCAAATTCAATAAAAAACATACTTGCAACCCCATCTTCACAGGGGTTTCCTGCCCTTAGGAGTGGTTTCCAGGCATTCGTTGCCAGACATTTTCTAACTGTTATTTTGCAAGGAACATCCTGTCACAGTTTGTCGCAGAGCTGATGACTCACCCTGTATATAAACAGTTTGCGCAGTTCTAAACCGAATATTTGTTTGAATTTCTTAAACCGGGATGAAATGTCTGTGTTAAATTCTAATTGTAGATTTGGAAACAATTGATATTCCCGGCTGTGGTGTCCGTTGTAGAAACATAACGCACATGTTTGCTGAGCTTCACTTCTTGGCTCGATTTTCTGTATAATCTTGCCCTGACGTTAGTAGATTTCGACATGTTTATCAGTTGCAACCTAATTCCTTGTTCCAGTCGTGTGTTTTTGCGACTGTGCATTTTTCCTAACATCACAACCTATATTATCAGCTATCCGCGTTGGTTTTGATTTTATGTGGCCTTGGCTTCGCAATTTGACTGCTATGCTGTCGAGTGTTCGCTGAATTTGGTTTTGCAAAGAAAATTTGCGATCTAATTCTTTGTTCGTCTTTGTCAGTATTATTGTTTTTATGATACTTTACACTCTATGTTGTGGAAACTTAACTGCTATCTGGACTAGCGTTCTTACGCGTTATGTTTGCATAAGATGTTTTAGATTTTATACCTTCTTCTTCCTGTTCTGAGCTAGTGTACTCGGACTGATGTGTGTGACCGTAACAAGCTTCATGTTCGGAATTTCTGTAATCGGGCTCGCGGTCTGAACTACTACAGTATATTCCGATTCAACTTCAGGACTACTGTAATCAGTTTCTCGATGTGAACCACTGTATTCAGGTTCCGGTTCGGTTTCGCTATGTTCAGATTCTCGGTCAGAAACACAGTAGGTAGTTTCCGGCTCTGAACCGCTATAGTCAGATACCTCACTACTACTATAGTTGTCTGATTCTAAGCACTGCAATCATATTGTTCACTACATAATACCTGAGAATCATTTTCACTCCTGCTAGTTTCATTGTCACATTCTCGGTACGTGTAGATTTTATATTCTATAGGGGCGACACGTTCTAGCCCCTCGTCCCCTAGTTTGACTTTCGGTTACCTTTCCTGCTGTACCTACCTGTGTTGTTTTCGTATCTTTCACTACCTTTCGTACTGAATCTGTTCGGCGTGTCCCGTTTATTCTTCCCTAGTTTATGTTCTTTCTGTCCGTCACAATTTTCAGACTTATTACTATGCCTACTTGGTTTTGTGTCACCCTGAATTGTTACTATAGGTTGTGAGCTATATCTGTGAAAAATTTTTGACCTTTCATTTGCATCACGATATCTGCCCTCTCGGTACTGGTTGTGATATCCTCTACGCCTGTACTGAACATTGTAATTTCTGTCACTATCTATCTTATTCGGCCTACAACTATTGCCTTGACAGTTATTACCCTGAACCTAGTTACCGCCATCTATTCTGGTCTTATTTTCCTCGGTAATTTTACCTCATTCCTCTTATTTTTGCCATCTCATTTCCTAATTTACTGTGTTCATGGTTAACTTGTCCTTCCTGTACACACTGATTGTAACGTCTTGTACATAATTCTACTCTGTTTAAATTTCTTTTAAGATGCTCCAGTGTATCATTATCTATGTCAATAATCTTATCAACGATAGATGGTAACAGATATTTCCATACTATCTCTAACAACTCTGACTCCCTCATGTTCGGGTTGTAATTCATGTCTTTTAAATGAGACTTGCAACTGTTGCCAATTTCCTGTATTTTCCTGTACAACAATTCTCTGAATTTCACTCACCTCTCCATAGGTGTGAACGTTTTTCTCAGCCTATCTACGACTTCAGCCCAGGTAATCGCATTTTCCTGTCTTTCCTGTACTACATTTTCAAAACAGCGTTTTGTAGTCTTTAAGGTAGAACCCTCGTCTTCTACAGCGCTGTACTTCATTCCAGTTCCTAATTTCTGAAGTAGATGTATAATTATCTAAAAATTCATCCAAAGAATATACAGGAAATTTTCTGCTTGTTGAACTACTACTCTAACAGGTTCGTTTACTGCTATACTGAAATTCCCATAACTTCTTAACTAAAATTTGTATTTTCTCTAAGATCTACTTTCAAATTCACAGTTTACTATTTGTGATTGTGAGGTATTTTCTAAGCTAACTGACAATTCACCTATATCATTGTAGTAATATTCTTCTTCCTGATTCTGAAGCAAACCTTTATCTACTATTTTTGCTACTGTTACAAGTTTGAGACAAAAAAATTTTTTATATGGGCAATTACCATGAGTTCTTTTGGTATAGAGGTCTTATAATAAGAAATAAAAGCGTTAAATTGAGTTATTGGTTTACTAGCTCACAAAGCTTACAAAAACACAAAACAGCTATCAAATATAACTTTCACAACACAATTAGTTATGCACACAATTACTCCTGTGTCACAGACACGTTAATTAACTTAGACAATTAAAGCACAAAAATGTCTACCATCAATTAAAAAAACACTACAAATCACAATAAAATTAGGTCATACATCAAATCAGCAGTCTTTCAAATAGTAAAAGTGTACAGCCTTAATAGCCCTCTAAGGTGATGAATCGTCGTGTGCTGCTCAGCACTCCGAGTGCACAGCAGTCTTCACTCTTGAGATCTTCGAATCAACTCTCGTCGCGCACCTCCTATTCGCCCGCCAGCCCGCCCCAGCAGTCCTCTTGGTTCGTCCAACACTGCTCCGAAGGTAGCCGCCTGCTGCCTCACAGTAGACTCTGACGTCACCAAGATGTCTTCACCAGTCTATCTCCACAACCATAGCACCTTCTTCTAGCACGACCAATAGCGAACGTCGTCTAAATGTGCCGATTCTGCGCTTTTATACTCTGGCCAAACTCCAGGGGTTCCCCGAATTACATGGGTCTAGAAATAGACATTTCATCATGTTTTGACGTGACTTGAGTCACGTAGGCCGCCCTCGTAGGGTTAAGACGCAGTTGGGACAGGTATCTATGACGTAGCTTGGGCGTGTTTTCCATCACGTAACCGCCCGGCCTATGATCCAGGGGCCAGTCCACAAAGTGTTACGAAACAGCCGCCGACCACCGGCCTCCAAGTACATGGCATGCAACACTACTAAACCTCTAGTCAATCTCGTTATGGTATTATTTAATTCCCTCAGTAAATTTAGATTCTCTTCCAATAATCTATTAATCTTATTTATAAGACTATCGAAATTATGAGCAGGATCTGCGGACCTATTTGAAAGTTCACGCACTACGCCAGAGAGGTCTAACGTTGCTCCCTTAAACAGTTTCTTCGCTGAGGCAACAAAACTTCTTTCTTTTTCGCTGCTGATGTACAGACTGCTTACAGTGTGCGTTATTGGCCGTGACTTGCTGCGGTACGCTTGAGTTACGATTTGAAACTCAACTGTATGACTAAACCAACACACAGCCAACTACAACTACAGCACACAACTACTGTTACTCACACCATGCAGCATGCAAAAGAATCCCCGAGCAAAGGTGGGTGGGTAGGGAAATCAAAATATTTTAGGGGGTGGCTGGACGTGTGGCTATATTTTAGCAGTAATTTGTTTGCTCTGCGAGATTGGATACAGTGAAGTTCGTGCCTAGAGGACCACATTCGAACCGGCGCTACTCCACCAGTGTAATATTTTAGTTCTCTAGTGGAAATTAACACTAAAGATAAGGGGGGGAAGCTCAATTAAGAGCATGCAGGAATTCAATGACAATCAACTATTCATTTATTTCTTTACCAATATAACCAAAGGCAATTAGTTTACTTTAAAAAGTTAATAATTTATTTCAGTACCAATGACTATCGAACTCTACAACAGTATAGTAGGTATAGTATAGTAATATAACTATAAATAACACACTTACCGATGTTTGTGGTATATATATATACTATAATATAAATATATTCGTATTATTCCAACTCCCACTGTCAAGTATTTATACATAAAGGGCTCCGGCTAGCTGGACGGTGTAAGGAGTAGTATCCGCAAGAGAATTAAATAGAAACATAGTACTAGTGTTGTAGTACAAGTTGGCGAATCGTATATAAAACACAACACTGTCGAAATTCTACAGCGTAATTTAAGGTTCAAACTACTTTGAAAAATCATGTAAAAGCAGAACATAGTGTTTGATTTTTCCTAGGACATATAATTAAATTTGATGTGAGACTCGAAAATAATTTGAAATCGAAAACTGTAATTAGGTTACTTTAAACAATTAATAATTTATTTCAATACCAATAACTATCGATCCCTACAACAGTAGCTATGGGTAGAGTTTGAAGGAAATCTCTAAGAAGAGGTGTATTCACTTACCACTGAATTACTTGCAAGGCTCGGAGCACGATTTCGGAACCAATGAGAAGCGGCGCCCACTCTGGCCCCTCTAACACCTTTCCGCCTGTGTCGTCGTCGACGACCACGCCCCTCGGCTCGGAGGACCGTGTTCTTCGGATGGCGTCGTTTACCGGAATCCTTCCTTCTCCGGTCGGCCTCTCTTTTATATTAGACGAAGCCCTGACGTCACTCGCTGTGCTCACAGCGGCATAGCTAGCTCAACCCTCGTGGAACATACTTGTGTTAGACCCAGGAGGTATTGCATTGGTCATAACAGTGCTGACTTTGTAAAGTATGGCAGCAATAAACAATTTTTTACCTTACAAATTCTTGAATCCTCTTTTCAGGAAAGGACAACCAAGAAAATAGGTAGTTAAAACACTACTTCATGTTTGAAATATTTGATTCACCCACTATTTAAATAACACTGAGAAATTATGTTTCAATATAAGTGATGGTACATTATACGCTATTTAATGTGATAATATAATATCGTATGACTGACTACTAACTTCGGTGCACTGATTTTACTGTACGTAATTGCAATTTAAAACATATGTGCTTCTTTTGGATATCGCGTATTAATGATGTACATGACGTAATTTGTAAACGGTTTAATTCAGTGTGTATGAATGAGCGCAAATGTTTCCTAACGCTGGCAGCGTCGAGGAAGAAGTTACGGGTGGTTACATGGCCTAGGACCTATTCCGTAACTTCATCAGTCCCTCATATGTTATTCATACGCAGACAATTACTGAGCAACTATCTTTAAGATGAGAATTCGTATTCTGTAACTAAAATGGTGCAGTGACTCTCTTTACATGAATATAGAGTTTTAGGGTGTATTTATGAGAGAAAGTTTAAAGAAAATGGCCGGTACATGTGTTCTACGAGTATCTTCGTTGTAGGTAAAGTTCGATTCAATAATTGTTGCCTGGGTGGAGAGTGTAATTCATTATCTTTAATTTCCATCAAATATGTAATACGTTTCGAAAATTATAGCTCTGTAAGTTTTACTCCCTACGCAAACGACAAATTCAATACAATACGCGTGGTGCTACCTATTGGCCGGAAATACTGACACAGTAGCAGTGCTGCTATTAAATATAAGCACATTACACTATCTTGAAACTAGAGACCAGTTAAAGTTATATTTTTTAAATCAGAATCCTAAAGATGAAAAATTAGGAATGGTACCATGTTAAACTAAATTTAAGCAATTAATTGTTCAAAACACGCTACGAAAAGTAAGAAAATATAATTGCGTAATACGTATAAAGGTTTTCAGCGCACATCCTACAGTGTTGCCAAGTATATTGATATTCTGGTAAAGAGAGGTGTTAGATAATACAATGAAGAGGCAGTCACGAGTGACTACCCGTATAGCTGTGGCTCTCGAAATACAATCATAGGCAACGATCTTTAACAGACGTGAAGTGATAGAATGGACCCCAAGAAGTGTCTACGATATTAGTGGACTCGCAGTTCCCGGCGGAGATTCGACTATGAGACCAGAGTGTCCATCAAACCTCGAAGAGCCGGCGCGGGCTGCGAGCAAACCCAATCCT
Organism: Medauroidea extradentata; assembly: GCA_003012365.1. NCBI lineage: Eukaryota > Metazoa > Arthropoda > Insecta > Phasmatodea > Phasmatidae > Medauroidea > Medauroidea extradentata. The sequence continues at coordinate 6,019 of PNEQ01056157.1, forward strand.
GTTACTTCTGCTCATGTCGTATCCACATGAAGAGTCTTATTGTTCCGACCTGCCATATCTCCTTCACACTTCACTTTCTTCGAGCACCCGAGGAGATATACAGGGTGAGTCGGGAGGAATCGTACATGCTTTGAGGGGTGATAGTGCTGGGGATTCTGAACCAAATGTTTTTTATAAATATTATACTCTTTTCATTACCGTTTCAGAGAAATCTAATGAAAACAAGAAGGAACGGGATAAGTGCAGGTGACGGTAAATAACGATACTGTCATCGTATGTTTTTTTTAATTGTGTAAATTTCCTCACAAAACATGTTCAAACATTCCCCCACCAACTTCAATGCATTTTGCTGCTCTGATAGACAGCTGCTGTGTTGCTGATCTGAGCTCATTAGTACATTGCTTTACTTGAGCACAAGCATGGTAAATACGAGTGAGAAGTTCCTCTCTTGTGTCCACCCTGCGCGTGTAGACTTCACTTTTAAGCCAACCCCACATCGTGTGGAAATGTACACAATTAGACAAAACATACGATAACAGTATCGGGATTTACCGTCACCTGCACATTTCTCGTTCCTTGTTTTCATTCGGTTTCTCTAAAACGGTTAAGAAATGGGCATATGTTTATTATAAACATTTTGTTCAGAATCACCAGTACTATCACCCCTCAAAGCATGAAACTTTCCTCTCGACTCATCCTGTGTAGTCTCCAATGTTGAACGTCAAACCTGTTTAAGAGAAATATATTGACTGACTTTATTTGGTTTATGGCTCGACGAGAGATAACAACATCGCATAGAAAATGCGTAGTGTAAAATCAAGGGGCAAGTCATAAAATAAGTAACATGTGTGGAATGTACCCGAAGTATGGGACATAATATCCCGGGTACACACTTTCAACTGGGGGCCCGTAAGTAAATGATTGCCCTGGAAGATGAAACTAAGTGCTACCTTGAAGAAGCACTGGAATGAGAAGGCTGGGGGGAAACTGTAGATCCCCGAGGAAACCCTCTGACCAGCGAAATCGTACGGCACGATTCCCACAAATGTGAAGATCTAAGGACCAACTCTGCTGGGAATCAAACCCGGATCGCCTTAGAGGGAGGCGAGTTCACTAGCCACGGCGACAGCCACGGCCCTGAACAGTTATACATTGGCATAACAAATACAACTTAAATTGAGCTAATTTGTAAAAAAAATAAGCTAAACGTTTTCACAAAGATATATCCAAATTTCTAATATAAACAACCGTTTCTGGTGTAGCACTGGGATCAATCACCCTAATATGCTCTTGGCCCGTACTCTTGGGTGATAAGCCTGATAATTTGGTCAGCTACACTGCTGTTACATGTCGGTGAATGGTGCCTGCCCCATTCATGAAGCTAATACCCACAGCATCATCGATAGGTTATAACTATATGTAACGTTGCTTACGTATTACGATGAAGGTCAAAGTGTCTAGTTTTCCCTTCATTGTGCGTTGCGTCATAACATGTCGCAGTCAGAAAATTTTAAAAATCTGATAAACAACGAAATTTACATGGTTAAATCACGAAATAACTATCTATGCATTAAATTCGACCATTGTTCTTCGGTGAAAAACATTGAAAATTTTGAGTAAATTAAGGCCATGCTTAAACGAAAAATTCGTTATTTTGATATTGTACAAAATACAGTCCAACTTTTACATAACATTAAGAGTATATTCACAAAATATATATATATTGCTTTCCATATTTACGTACTAGCGCCTGTAAAAGTAGCGATTACAAAATTGTAACTGTTTACCTTAAATGAACGATACTGAAACATAATGAATTAAATAATTTATAGTGGACGTAATATTATTAGGCTACAAAATGTCTCATTTATAATTTCACTTAAAAATTTGTTTTATTAAAATAATCTTGAATGTACCTAAACTTTTGTATTAATTTGAGTACCTGTATTTAAATAGATGTATATTGAACGTGAAATGGCAACGGTGTCATTCTGTAGCTAAATAAATTTACTTTCACTGAACATTATTTAATTCGTATTGTTTAAATATATCTTAATTACAGTATATTGCGAAAATAATCTAATCATTACTTTTACATGCACTTGAACGAAAAAATTGGAACCTTAAAAAACTGTACACGTGGAAATCTCTCCAATGTATAAGAGTTGGAAAATGTTTGATACAATTATACAGTTATGAATTTTTCGGTGCAGAGTACTCTTTACGTTTAATACATGTGCGCCAACGCAGTTAGTATATGACGGTTTATCAATGAAAAGGACGTGTCCGTGTGCTTCAATGAATTTCGTAAATATTACAATGGGCTTTGTTAACGATTTAACTCGCAAGATGATGCATGAAGCGCCTAATCCCAAACTAAAATCCACTTCTGTGTATAGTTCTTCGTGAAAACATTTCCAATAGTAATAGGAAAGTACTTCTGTACTACGGTATGCAAATGAGCTACTTACCATGTGCCCTAAATGTACCATGAATCAGAAGTAAGGAAGTTACTGTGTTCGTGGTAGATATACCCAGATGAATAACAAGTGTAAATTATCAACGACAAATATGGGGTTCAGTAGATGTAAACATCTAAACATCTTTGAGAGTATCATAATCACTTTCGAGTTAGAAACATAGGTCCATCTAATTTATGATATTGCGACACATTTGCAATTCAGGCATCTTGCGAAGGGTTATGATTTTTTAAGTTAACATGCTCTTGAAGATTGTAGTGTTTACAAATTAGATGCATTTCAATAGCTGTTGTTTGTAATTGCTCAATTCAGTAGAATTGTTTCCATTTATATGTAATATTATATTTGACAGTGTAGTTGTTATTTGTATTAGTTATTTATGAATAAAAATGTATACGTTATTATTTTCTTACATGGTATAATCAGGAATTTATGTCTACTTTAGTAGACATGCAAAATTTACTTATATAAATCAAATAAAAATATGAATATCAGTAAAATTCTTCAAGTTAATTTAAATGTTCAATTTACATTTGTTAGAAACGTTAACCTATCTAAAGTATGTTAAACATATTATCTAAGCAATGTTAAAAAATATATACTGTTACTAAAAAACTAAACAATTTCGTAATTTTAATACGTAATATTTTGTAGTAGAAGTAAATTAAAATTGAAGCAAATTCCGAAGGAAAAAAAATTGAAATGTCCATTAAAAAAATACAAATAATATTTGTCTCTTTCGCAAAATATAACATCTGTTAAAATATGAACCACTGTCTGATTTTTATTGTTCCTACAAAAATAAATTTTGTTGAAAAAAGAAGATTACCTTTTTTTTTACGTAACACATTATGACATCTGCATCTGCCCAGATAGTACAAATAACCAAACAGAATTATTGCTCTCTCGTTAAAACCAGAATTATGGTAACTAAGTTACAAGAATATTTTAGCGTTGACTGGAACCGTTGACTGTCAGAGAAACTCAAACTCGAAAAAACGCCATACGATAACTACTGTAATTTTCTGATGCGTATAACCCTTAAACCTCAGCAATTAATAATTCATTGCTCAGGGCATTTAGACGTAGCGTTTCATAGCACACCGTATCACACCTAAGCAGTTGCTTGTATATTAATACTATGTTAAAAAGGACAGATGGAAATGGTGCTTCATCTTTAAGGCTCCTGATGGGCTGCTCTTGTCGCCGCCTTAAACCCCTCTCTCTACTCCAGGAGCCTCTTCAAACACCTAAGTTTCAGGGCTTACAGGAACACACGCCAAGTAAAGTACGTTGTAAGACTTTCGCTCCTTATAGAAAGCGCTCTTCAAACATAGCGACGTATCCTCCACGTCTTGACTCAACCATCCAGAAATTTACCCCTTACAGTCTGGTCAAGCTCTAGTTCACAGCAAGTAGTATAATAAATACAAGTATATTGTCTTTAAACTAAAAAAAAATGCCATAACTATTGCATTTTTTGCATAAAACGAACAAACAACAAAGAATTTACTAATACAATTTAAGGAGATGATGATATACTACATTAAAAAACCTTCAAAGCATTTTTCTGATTACTAATATAAATCCCTTCCGCTAATTTCAGAAAGCTTGCTAAATACACATCTTATTAAACTTTACAGTACTAATTTCATTAGCAAATTATCTGTTGTTGTTTGGCGTGTAGATATGAGCACGTACACATTTGCGCGTAAATTAAACCGTTAAATCCGAATATGATACATTTTCGTAATTATTGTAACGTACTAACTGTCACATTTCTCACAGATGAGGGATGCGACTGTGAAAGTTAGTTAACTAATTTAGAAGTTTTGAGCCATAAGATCAAGTGCGCGTACCAGCTGTTAACTTTGGTCAAATGTTATTAATATTACGTTCAAAAATTTTAGTTATTCCTTAATTTTGGGCTTTTTCAACGAATTTTAAGAAATTCGTTTTATATTTCAGTACACGTTGCTATTGTATGAACGACATAAGAAGCCGTGGGGCATAAAATCTGCTTGTAAGTTAAGTATTTTGCTATTATATACATTTTCGGGATTCGAACAGTTTTTTAAATTGACGAGCTCGTGGAAAAAATAAGTGTAATATAAAAGGTCATATTCATGAAAAAATCATCGGTGGGGATGTACACATAAATATAAATCAGCAATGTTACTAACTCCTACATATTTAATTGCATGAAAATATGTTTCCACAATGTTGACTAATCTACAAAGTAATTTTGATAAGTATAAACCAATGTGAGTATGTGCAGCATGACAGTATCTGATGTGCACGGTAAAAACTAAAACGAAATGATGTTGCTTTGTTAAAGGTATTTTAAGTAATGAAACGAGTCACAAATACGTTGATTAATATTGACAGTCCCCCACTACAATACTTTTGTTTCGTTTTACTTTTAGATGCAATTCCTCTTTTACAAATTGTGGATCATGTAATTCCTGGCACATTATTTTGTTACCACTCATAACTTCTAAGAGCGAAGACTCTTTGTAATTTATTACAAATTTCTCCAGAGTTCTTTTTTTTTTTTTTTTTTTGTTACTGAACACCTGCCTTATCTTTTACTGCACTGTCATACACAGGAACACAAATATTTCCAACACATGGTATATTTATCTTATACATGGAAATAACAGTAAGGTTATTATTGTCAGCGGAGAGTTTTGATCTAAATTAGCGAATGGATACCATGTTTCCACAAAAGCTAAAAATATATATATGAGTTGTTAAACAATAGAAAGCTGTAAGTATTTTTTTCTTATAACAGTAGTAGGAGCAGATAGTATTCGGGCAGAAATGAAACGTTTCAACCAAATTTATCGTTAAATAAGGGAGTTATATACAATTTAAATAATTTATTCGTTCTGAAATAGTCATCACATTGTAGGGGCGTTGAATATCGGCTGTTCTTACAGTTTACTCTACCTCTGTTTGGAAAATTCAAGAGGACAGATACGAAAAGGCGTTCGTCTCGTTAATTTTATAAACTACTTTAACGTAAAATAGATTTGAACTAAGAAAGATAGCAATAATGAGGCCTAAATAAAAACGTGTAGAGATTTTACTAGATAAATAGAATCACTCGTGTATGACAAAAGAGAATAATTTTCCTGAAGGAAGACCATGGAAGTGTTACGGCCATATACCTTACCTAGACAACAATTACTTAGGTTCGACACTCAGTGACCGCAGCTTGTTTACTGACAAGCAGGAAATGTGAAGGAAGTAGTGACTCACCACTACACCCACTGTGGAAATGGCCTCCTCCTGTCTTATACATCTGAATAACCCTTTAACGTACATTCTTAGGTCTTGGACAGTACTTCCGGCCTGATATCTGCCCCTCCGTTGTAGACCTCTGTACCGCTTAGGAGTGGAAATGTGTTTGGTTGTTTATCTTCACATAACGTCATTATATAATTTAGCCACGTTCGTTGTCATCTTATTATTGTGACATCTTGAATGGTTCACTTTACTCCACAAAAACTGTGTTCTTTTTTTGTACCAATGAACATATTCCTTTTCCTCAAAACGTTAAATTTAATGTCTAGTAATTGCACCATTGTTCATTTATCTCAATACTCTTTGCTAGGCGTTATAATCAAATCTTGAAAATTCGCAGGGTTATAAATTTTTTAGTCTTATTTATACAATCCGAATCTAAGTGGTGTACATGGGCATTAGGACAATTAAGAAGTTATGATTCCAGCTTCTGAATATTAAGTTATACTGTACACCTACCTCAATATGTTTTGCTCAATTAGAGTCTATGCATTAGCGAACACTACCTTAAAAGACAACTCTTGCGCACTCGCCACTAACCTATTCGTCAATGTGAAATTGGCGCTAAAATTTGGTGCCGCCTTCCCGACAACTACTCAGACGACTGTGACTTTAAGCCATAAGCCACGACATTACATTTTTCAACCAAGCTAACTTATATGTTATTAATGTATACAACAGTAAATATTCAGGAGAGAAAACTCTACAACTATAAATAAGTAATAAACTACTGGTGTCAAATACTTCCTGGCCATAAAATTGAAATGTGAATTTCAACGTTTCCTTATTTTCGAACGTACCCTGCTTAATGATACAATAATGAAATATCAAGGACCACGTGCTTAGTCAACAAACTTAAACAGCCCACCAGCGATTACTTTAAATTAATATTAAAAGCTTTTCCTTTATGTGTGTTAGAAAATTTTTTTTCATAAAAATATTATTGTTTTCCTTAACAAATGTCAGTTACATTTATGACTTATGGAAATACCTTTACATTTTATTTATGCAATACGAATACATAGGCTATTTTAACAAAAACGAATGTATCCCTTGACTAACATATCCTCTGTCTGCAAACGTCAGTTTGTGAACTTAAAAAAAAAAAAAAAAAAAAAAAAAAACCTTATTATCACTGCAGAGCAAGAGGTATATTTTTATTAAAATATCTTAGACTAACTTCTTGGCTGCGAATATATTAGTAGTATTTATTAAAAATAATAATTTTACTAACAATTTAAGGTTAAAACAATTACCTATATTTGTTCTCGGACCGTAAAAATCCACTAGCTAACACAACATACTCTGATAGGATCCGCGAGTCATTTCAAGGTTAAAATTCAAGTGACCCACGTTATTCACCAATAAAGGCTGGCCTTACAAAAATGAAAATATATTATTCTTTCAGATTATAGTGCGATGTAGATAAATAAACGCTAAAAATAAAAATTTTTTATCTACAAGTTTCGACTGCCAATATGGAAGAACTAAAAAACAACAATCCTGGTCAATGATATAAGCTCACTTTTATGAGTAGACATTTACCCAGAATGATGCATATGTTACACGTTATCTGATGCACTGCAATTAAATACGAGGGATTTCGGCGTTAACGGTTGTTCTTTGAAAAATCGGTTCTCGAAAAATGTTTGTCTAAGGAAATTGGTAAAACCTTGTGTCTATACATGCGGATTATTTTATATATATATATATATATATATATATATATATATATATATATATATTTTTTTTTTTTTTTTTTTTGGAAATAGGTTTTGAGGCAAATACAATATTTACCTGATGCTGTCAGCGCTGAATTAGATAACATGCCCGCAAGCACAAGTCACAAGTCAACGAGAAGCTGAACTGCCAAATATAAGAACTCTTATTATAATTTAGGGCGAGTATGTAGTGTGGGAATAGTGCCGATTGATGCCATTGGTTCGCGTGTTTCCTAGAGGATCTCCTGTTTGATTCTACCCTTTATTTGTGTGCTGTTCCAAATACTACTTCAAATACCCCTTAACAGCCGTGAAAATCTCGCTGCTAACCGGTGATCAAAATGTCGACTTTTAGTGCCAGCAGAGAGCATTAGTTTGTAAGTGTATATTACCTTCATAGTAAAAACACGCAAAAAAATTAATATCGAACACAATTCCTTATAAAATAAAAATTCATTGAATGTAAGAAGAAACAAACTGACATTGATTTTGGAAAAATTAACTCATGTACGACATAATACAATATTGAGTAATACCCTAATGGTTGTATTTCCCACTACATTAAATTCCTTAATAAAAAGTGATTACGACGATGACCACATTGCTGCAATTTGAATGTAACAAAATATCACGGTTTTCATTATACAGCACTCTGAAAGCAGAAATTGCATGAAAATGGGATCAAAATATTAAAATTGGTACTATATAAATTTACAAAATAAATCTTTTTCCACGCAATATTTTAACACACACGTAACATATAAAATAAGTTTCAAAAAGTTATATGAACGAGTTAGAGAGATACCGTACTTTAACTTACTTTAGTAGCAATACATAAGTTATTATTACACTTGAAACTTTCTGCAAGCGATTATTGAAGTCTCTTTAAATATTTTGCTTTACTATGGTAAAATTCTTGTTGGAACCGTACTAATGACCTTTTAATTGTTCATTGCTTGGGACGCTGAACAAGTTACCAGTGAGTACAATAATTGCCCTACCATGGCACGTTTATTGTTTGTTGTTTTATTTTTACATCTGTTTTTAAAATAAAACATTTAAATTAACTCTGATATGTTGTAGACCGCCACGGTGGTGCAATATTCCAAGATAAAAAAAGAAGTGTCATATGCATTCATAGCACTTGTTTGCATACGACAGACAGAAGGTTTCAAATCCGAGTTCTAAAATACAGCTAATACGGCCACAGCTATTGGTAAAACGTGGTACGAACTACTCGTCAAGCCGACCGCGAAAGTAACCGTGAATGAACCAAAATAATGTTCACAGCCCAAAACAATTATTTGAGGAAAGTTGCAACTCACTACTACTTACCCCGAAGAAAAGTGGGACTCAATGAAAATGCCTTGTAACGAGGACAGCAAAAGAAGAGAAAAATAAATGTTCCCGCCATGATGGAAGGTTGAAGGAGAAGAAACTGGGTGTGTTGCTATGAAACACGGCGATCTGATCGGTATAAGGGTTTTGTGTGCAAGAGTGATACATAGATTTTAAACATGAAGACATTTTGCGATTGCATCTAGAAATTGTTAAAACTAAATATGTTACTACAGTTAACGCATTTTAATTTATATATCCTTCTTCCTTTTTTCAAAATTTTAAGTTTTCCGATAGTTTGAACTGTAATCAAAATTACGAGAACTTCGTTTAAAACACTAAATATTCAAATGTCCAAATTAGTATTACAAACCTTCTATGATAAGAAAATAATATTGTTACGGTTATTTATAAAAATATGAGATGGTGTGTAATTAAACTAGTTTTATCAAAAGTTCAAAATAATAAGTAGGTTGTAGTGAAATACCGTAGCTATACATACGTACCTGTGGGAAAGAAATTCGCAAAATGCGTTGTAACCTGCCCATGTTAAACATTAAATCGTTAGTGAGGCTGCGTTTCTTGTCTCATCCACAGCGCATCAAGCTGCAAAATTGTATAATCAAGACCGAACCCGATGGACTAAAACTTTTCTTATCGACCACAATGCAGCAATTATTTTCGTAAGTAGTTTCAAAACTATTATACTCCACTTCCAAACCCCTGTAATTATTATAACACATTTTACTAGGTTTTATTTTTTTATTTTTATTTATTTATTTATACACTACAAGATTCAGCTCTAGGCCGGTTTACAACTTGAAGTGTTTAACCCTATACATAAATACACATTAATACAACAAGAAGTTCATTTAAAAAAGAATTAGTAATAAAATTAAAGAATTGTGGAAAAACAATTTCAGTTACATAACAATTTGGAGAAAAAGTGCCAATACTATCACTTGCACTATAATAATTATAATTTCAACTTGCACTATAATAATTCTTATTTCAATATAACAAATTTGTGTACTATAATCTAACGTAAAGTTCAACTAACAAATAACCAATTTATCTTTGTTCTAATTATTTCTATAATGAAACTATTTGCTGTTCTGTTCCGCCAACAACTTTGCATAGCAATTTTTCTTAAAAAATTTTACAGATTTCGTCTTCTTAAGAGACTCTGGCAGCTCACTCCAGTAGT
>PNEQ01056158.1:0-10988 GCA_003012365.1 Medauroidea extradentata
AATTAGCCATTGCATTTCACGGTAAAATTTTTATTACTTCCCGATAAAAATTCAGTTTCGTATAAAAATATTGCCAGATTGTAATTGTAAAAATATTTACCGCACCCACGAATTATTTTGAAGGAACTCGTATTACACACAAAGCAAAATAGTGATCCTATGAAAACAAGTTTAGTGAGATATTATTTCACTCCGCAACTTTACAAAGTGGCAAAACATTAGATGAATATATGCTCGCGCCAAATACTATTACTGAAAACATGCTAGAATGACACACAGCGACATCTACACAATAGTCATGAAAGTAAAGTTAGTTTGCCGATGTTTATCATAGCAGCCAGTAGATAGCAGCATGTTGTAAGCGAAGCGGAAAAATACTATCGATAATGGACAGCACACGAGACTAGAGACGACGCATACTGCTACATCTACACTCTCGTTATGTAACTAAAGTTACCTCCATCTTGTGTTTTATGTAGCCGAAAACAGATAGCAGCAGAAGTAACTACAGTAATTATAAAACTAATCCCGTAAATATACGGATGTAGCACCCAGAAAGTAACGCGAAAACGTAAATATACGGCTGTAGCACAGAAAGAACAGCATATACGAAACGTATATATACGGACGTAGCAGTTAAAGGGCTAGTGGACTGCAATGGAGAGAGGTGTGTTACATTACTAGCAGCTACTTGAAGACTACTGCAGAAATCACAATATTCCACCAAGACTATACTTCGAAACTGTTCAAGGTGCATTGCCACACCAAGGAACTTTATAAATGTTAAGAAATTAAACAAAAACATGTGAAATAGACTCACAGATGAGATACAGGAGAAAAAATATGTACACATTTTCCGAAATCTAGAACATGTAAATCTGTAAAACCAAATCATTAAAAGATTACTTAAAAGTTATACACAGGTTTACTAAGTAATATAATACATCAGAGGGACAGCATGCAAACATCTGAGCAGTCTTAGTAATAAACATCTAACTGAAACATGTGGAGAACTGCAGTAGGCGATGATGTTGGGCAGAAACACGTTCTACACAGGGCTAAAGCAGCTGTTTATACTCCAGTATGTGCAGAAAGAGAAGCTGGGAAAGGTTATGACATTCCTGACAATGATGGCAGTATAGAGGGTAAAGTGCAATGTCAGTCCAAGGTCATGTGACATAAGAAGAGAAGCTGGGACAGGTTTAAACATGCGCAGCAGAAATGGTGGTGAATATGATGATGGGAGGAGATGACCTGTGACAGGTTCTGACACATGTGGCAGTTATGGTGATAGAAAGGCGAAAGGAGGGGGAAGTGCGATGACAGTTCAAGGTCATATGATGCAGGAAAAGAAGCTGGGACAGGTTCTGACATGTGCACCAGTAATGTTCGAGAAGAGGGGAAAGGAGGGGGGACATGCAATGGCAGTTCAAATTTATGTGATGTAGGAAGAGAAGCCGGGACAGGTTCTGACACGTGTGTCAAAGAAGGAGTGGGGAAAGGAGGGGAGAGGTGATGGTACTGTAGAAACTGGCATGGTTATATAAAACTATAGTCAGTTCCTTGATGGATACTGAAGAGGTCGGGTGCTGTCCACCATGTCTGGGAGTTGTGCAAGTAAGCATTAAAATTAATTACTGAATTTATCGGAAATTGATCGGGTATAGATTCAGTGATATAGGATCATGTCATAGTTGATTGATTGAATCACCTAACATTACAAATTTATTAAAAATGAATAATTGTTTGAATTGATTGCTAATCGTTCGGGTATGGGGCGCAATAAATTAAATAATAAATAATATCACTTTATTTTACATTTTTAGTTATAAAAGTATATAGGGGTTATGCATACATGTGTACTGCATAGCATGTGAACCTTATATACAGTACAACGCTAGAATAAAATAATCGATAGCTCGAATATGATTATGACAGCAGCGCCTCTAGCTTACAGCTTAGGAACAAAAACAAGATGGCGGCATTAGCAATGTCTACATCGAGCAGAAGGTTACCGAACATGGCCGAGCATACCCAATGTAATTTTTGAACAAAATAATTTTTAAATAAAATCTTTTTTAAATAGATTTTATTTTAAATGGTTTCATTGATTTTATTTTTTAAATACATACAGATGGAAACAATATGGCTGCCAGAAACAAGTTGGTGGTGGGTTATTGGGTTACAGGGGTCAAAGGTCACAGGGTCAAAGGTCAAAGTCAACCTCATTTCCCAGGCCCTGCACCTGGATTGGCATTTTCATTCTACTAATAATATAATTATTTTTTACATATTAGTGCCTTTTTTCAGAGTAGTAATTTTTAAGTAGTTATTATTTTTTTAATAAAACATTTTTATTTCTTGATTTTTTACAGATTTCCGGTGCCTAGCTTCCACGTTCATGCTGTTTGCCTTTAAGGAGTTCCGCTGTGCCTTCACAGTCCAAGTCAGTCCAGAACGTCCCTGAACATAATTAAGTAATTACCTGGTCTTGGATTGTTATAAACCTATCAATATCTCAATTAGTATACATTTCCTATTAGATGTAAAATGTGGCATGCATTTCATATAAATCATTGATATTAATCGAGCCTGTCGAGAAATAGAGGCGCTTTCGTTTCATGATGATTGCGTAAAATCTGGTGAAAGAATAAAATTTCAGGAATTTTTGTAAATTAAAATCCTCAGGGTAGTAAAGGAATAATATGTGTATTACACTATGAATTAATTCCGTAAAAAAAAAAGTAAAATTCTTTTTGATTGGCCTGTGATATCTATCTAACCAGTTGGGATATCGATTTGATGTTTGCTTTAGAATGATGCTTACGTCAATACCTAAAAAAATTATTTAATATCATCACTACATAAAATAACATAATAGTCAGGGAAAAACATAGTCTGCAAAATTTCAAGCCAAATGATCCAAAAATCAAGTACGACCATGAAGAAATAACTTAAAAGGGGTTTACATTAAGCAATTTTGTCGATACATATTGTTGTACAACTTGTATGTGCTTTGTGAAGGAATATTTTATTTTAGCCTATTTGATTGATTATCGTGAATACTTTCAACGTTACATGGCACAGATGTTTGTAGCTCCGGTCTACTGTTCGGGAGGTCATGGGATCGAATTCCGTGAAAGGCTGTGCAAACGAGCGGTTTTGACAATTGAATATACTTCACTGCTGGTGGACTTTGCGCTATTCGGAAGAAGGTCGTTTTATTGGGCAAAAATTTATTACGCAGTCCACTACCCACTGAAGTTTCTTGACAGTATCAGACTACTTTTCATAAAATCTCACAAATTTAACCTCGTGTTTGGGGCATTCGTAACCATTTTGAGTAACCTTAACCCGCCATTGATCCCTTGTGGCACTAAGCTTCAAGTGAAGGTTATTACAAAAAATGTAATTGAGGGCAGAGTAATCAATGGTTGCGCTAGGGGTAAGCCAGTTTTCATATTACGTCTACAACTTATGTAATTCCATTACCCGCTCATTTTTGAGATACTATAATTCCTCATTAAGTTCTGTTTTGCTATGACTATTAAAAGACCCACAAAAGTAGCTGTAAGTGGGACAGACAAGGGCTGCTTTTCACATGACAGCTATAGCTAATTAGCCTGCTGTAGAGTTCTTTAAACTAGCAAATTGGATATTCTAACACTTGATTGTCAAAGTATTACAATTGTGGACAAAAACATTTTTTTTAATTAAATGATGTATTAGCTGCTACGAGTAAAACAAGCCACGGGTAAGCTTACTGCACTTTATGTATAGACAAAGAAGTTGTTAACTACAAAATATATCATCAGTAGTACTACATAAAATTACGGTGCAACTAATTCACACATTTGACAATACTTCATCTATTAATAAAAAACCAAGAAGCAAAAAGAACAACATAAAAGTCAGTAATGTTATGAAAAAAAATGTGTTCCACAGAATGTTTTTGTTTCTAATGACAAGGACACGTACCATTTTCCGAATCGACACATCTATTGCTATATATAAAAGCTTGTTGGGTTCCCCTGTGTTGTTAGTGTCGTCGCTGTACAGTCTAATTTGAGTAATTTCCTTTGTTCAAAATCTTTTTGTTTGTCTGTTTTTTTCTGTTATTTCTTTCTGTACAGTAGTTCCTTTCTCGTCCGATCACCTGTTTTCTTACTATCACTTTTTCTTATTATTTAATTTACCGAAGAGTATTAACACCATTGCTTATGTATACATTTTACTGATAACAATCAATGTGTTTTTGAAAGGGCAGGTGTAAAAAATAAGTTTCTATTAGCATGTACATGCTATAGCGAAGTTATGGGGAACTGAAATGACCAAATTGATTCTTCAGTCACACAGGTCTACACCTAAACTAAATTAAACCGCTTTTATCGACTGCTGATAATCGGCGGTTTCTAATGCCATTTTTCTCAGAAAGGAAGTGTAAAAGTATTCTGTTAAGAGCAAAGCAGGGCATAAATACAAAAAAATTTTAATTAATGTTGGAAACGCATAAGTGAAATATGCAGTATGATATGCTATGGTGTGAGAAACACTTAGATATTGTTACTGCAAAAAGTACGGTAAACAAAATATATCCTGGTCACATATAAAACTCGACGTGATAAGGTAAAATGTCCACCATGTGGTTACGACAAACGAACGTTTACTGGGCAAAGGGTAGCACGAAGCCACAACTAAAAAACACACAACCAAACAAAAACATAAGGAACAATATCTACAGAAGTATTGAGAGGAAACGAGAAAATCTTTTAAGGTGTTCTGTAACGAAATTAGGAAGTCAGTGGACTACGCTCTTATTCTTAAAAATAATATTATTAATGGTAAAACTACATAGCCTACAAGCATACACACTGTTCTGAACAATTAAAATAAACTATTATCTTCTAAAATAAAAATTAACACAAAAATTAAATATAACAGAGACTCGGAGAAGTCAGTAAGAGAAAACGAGCAATTTTATTCAACAGTCGAGTTAAATGTTTTTACAATGCAGCAATCTGTGAATTCAATCGCAATACAGACACAAAATATTATAATCATAAAAAAAACATTCGTCCTAAAATTAAGACATGAAAAGCAAATCGTTACAAAAAAACATTTTTACTGATAAGTAGAAAGATAACTGCTTTGGTTGTAAGTTAACACAAACTCCTTGGAATGTAGCGATCAATCAAATCTATCTAAGGTGAAAACTTACAACTAATGGACTAGGCCTAATATGGAGGATAATTTACAATGATAAAATCTAAAAACTTAAAAAGAGTAATAGATATTCAAAAAAATATTAAGAATTACCTAAATAGGAATTAAGTACTGTAAAGAGCAAACTAAATTTAGTCGTAAAATTTCTTGAAAACTATCGCCTTGAATCAAAATAATACTAATTGCCGTGTCTTATATCTTCACAAAATAGGATAACATTATAATAAAATCTGTTCAAATGAAATAAAAAATAGGAAAAGTTCTGAAACTGGACAATTGAGGAAGTCTTCATTTATTTCACGCTTAATAGAACATGAACTATTTCAATACAACTGCAAAATAACTGAAAGTTTAGCCTATGAGTAAATTAGCTCAAACACCACACAACTCTTTCTACAAGTTCATGACAACTAATAATGCCAAATGCAATAAAGTTACTTTAAACATTAATAAAAATATGGTGCTTAACAGAGCTTGCCAATTAATATTGGATGAAGGTTGATCTACGAAAATGGCTCACCGGTCACTACAGAGCTCAGGCCATAGTATGCATGCATCTGCCTCCCACAGTCGACTGTCCTGCACTGCCAAATCTACCTGAACATTTAAGAATACATTTAATACCTAATTAATATTAGACTATTAACTACAAGAGGTCAAAATCCTTGCATTATTTAGCTCGAGTCACTGTCTTGAAGGCTGGGGAGACCCTACTCCATGGGCCCTACGTGTGTCTCGTCCAGGTCTCACCATACGACTCTCACATGCCTACGAAAAAACTCAAAGTAACATTCCATTCAGGAAATTACTCTGTCAGGAGCACTAAACTCACATTCTATAAAACTTACTCGAAGTGAAGTCACCTACGCCAATCACCAGCTCAAATTACCTTGTTAACCATGCCGAGAAATATCTGAATCATGTGACACTGTTGCTAACTGCGGCAGTTGCCACACCAGAGAAACAAAGAGAGACCAAAAAAAGGAGTGCAGCTCTCTGCCTTCTACTGAAAAAAAATAAATACATACAAAGACTAGCATGCCTCCGGGCATTCATCACACCGAAAACTGTCGTGGTAGCAGCAAACCAAGAGGAGTTGGGGGAACAAACGATCCTGAACCGCAAAATACCGGTCGATGCCATGAGCGAGGACGTGGCATACGCAGACATTCTGTTGTGCCCCCTCCTGTACCACCAAGCCAGCCTGCTGCATCCACCGCCAACACTCCCTAGCCTCCCTCGGTCAACTCTGACAGCTTAGCCCGAAACCTAGCATCAATGAACTGGCACAGAAGTTCAGAACCATCAAAAGGAGAAATAAAAATTCAAAATGTTACAATAAAGCTCTCTCGGCTTAACTTACTGGTCCAAAAACCAATTTAATAAAGTAATATTACCTGCTGTAAAAACTTTAACTAGTCCAGTGTAAACTATATCGGAAGAAAAGAGCGAAAAAAATTACTACCAAAACTTTGACTAAATTTATAGGTGTAACATTACCGGGATCGTCATGATTTGTGGACCCCACAAATATTATCTCAATACTTCAGTATTATAGGTTATTAATATTTTATAATTGGGTGAATACAGAAATTTTAATATGTCCACCAAACTATAAAACTCATAAAGGGGTGGTACAGCTCCATCCCTCTAAACCTATATTGTACAAGGCAATGATCTACATACCAGTTTTCGAAATTTTGAGTCATACAGGCCTATTTTAAGCAAAAATTCTTTCTTCATCTGATAGCAATTGGTAATTAGTTGATTTCTATTCGCAAAAAAAAGTCTTTATAAATAACAAGATGTGTGACTTGACAATGTGTAGGAATTTTAATTTCAACCACCCTCTGGTCACTCGCTTCGCTGGCCAACTGGACGACGAATGAGGTCCTGGAGATCACGTCTCAATCTTTGTGTTGGATGTACAGCAGACAGGCATCATTCTCAGGTCTCCAGCGACTGCATACACCATGACCAGTTGCCGCACTGCGAGCTTCCACCTCTGGCACATCACAACTGCAACAAATTCTGGGCAATATCAGGAATACGACAATGTAACCAGAAACGTTACCCCTGGAATCAGGGTACCAATATCTGTTATATCAAAGACAACAATTAAACAGCAATACAACTATTTGATAAACATAACAATACATCACCATGTCTTAGGAAGAGATAGGCCACCCAGCAACAGTGAGAAAATAATAAAATATTTAAAATAGTTACACTTACCCAGAACAAATTAAAAACTAACGATTCCACCCTCATTAAACCTAAGCCTAATCCTAGCATGTTGAATTGGATGGATGTTTGCAAAAATCCAGGTACTCTTCATACATCATTTTGGGTTATTGTCCATGAACTAGTATTAGAACAGTTCAACCCCTGGGAAGTTCATGCACACAATTCACACGAAGATCTTCGAACATCCACGGCTTCGATCCATATCGACGTTGAAAAAACCAAGTCTCAATGACAGGTGATAACCACACTACCGGGGCTTCACCGTCATGGACGCCATCCTCTTCAGCAGAATCCGGACTGGGCCCATGTTGTTCGGAAATATGAAGTTCCATCATGGCAGTGGGACATCCCAGCTGGTACACAGGCCCCAAGCCAGAAAAACTCTTCCCTCGACTGGAAACAGATATCTTCACAGGGAACCAGCTCGTTCGAGTGCTTTCGACAAAGACAATGGTAAAAGCTTAACCAGCCATTACTTCCCCAAAATGTCGATAACTTTAGCGCCAAAACAGCATACCAAGAGTCAATGCTAGATAAGGACCATCTCATCTCTGTTCCTGACATCTTGCCAAAGGAAAGGTGTCAGAAAAACTTTAGCTATCCTTACAAAACTGCATTCCCATCTACTTCACCTGCTTCTTTTCCTGTTAGCTGAACACTGAACCCAATGTTCCCATCAACGATTACGGCATTACAAAAATTACCCTGTTTAGGTAAGTGAAAATATTTTGTTAAACAAGTAAAAAGTTACTCAATGTCCTAACCTAACCTAGCCTCACTTTAAAAGCAGGTGCTCATATGTCTCTCTTTAACATATGACTAAATTGAGACATCAAAACAAAAAAAAATCAGCTCCTCACTTATTTCAATGTCTAATGGGGGTGAGCGTCAATAACTTCAATTCATCAACAAGACATTATGGAATATTTAAACATGCTTCCCGACAAATGGGGGTGTCATGACAAAAAAATTTTTTTTACAGAAACTCGCCTCAAGGGTGAATCATTAAACCTTCACATTCAACTAGGTGACTAGCATCAAAACGCTACAAATAATGGCTGGACTTGCAATCCTTAGTTTCAGAATTATATATTAAACATATAAGAACAAGCTGTTTGCTATGTTTTCAAAGCAAACAACACAAAATATAGACATGAGTTAAACGATAAAAAAGAACATACAAATATCCCCATAAAATGACAAAAACATTAAAACCATTAACACATCGCCTTAGTATCACCATCAGTAGAAAGTCACAAATCTACTTCCCTTCCATTAGCATAGATCATCGTAGCTTTAACCTTACCACTTCTCCTTACATTTTCATGAGGCTCTACAGTAGAGCCACAGGTGTTCTCTTCGGTCCCCTGACTTCAAGGACTTCTTCTTATTCTGCATCTATTGCTGCAAACATTCCAAAATAACCACATGATAAGTAGCAATGTTAACAACATAATGACAGTGGAAAAAATCTCCATATCAACTATCGTCTGAGGACTCAAAGCTTCGGCATAGGGAACAGCCCTAAATCCTGCTAGAAAATAATTCTTCACAACCATGGCTAGTAAAATTTTGATTACCAGACATAAAGAAATGCTGTGAAAGTTACGAATCCAAAAATTCTCAAAAGTTAAAGGTCTGTCTAAAACCAGTTTTTACTCTTTATCGGCATTTGTCTCCAAAGTGAAATTCAAATCAGGAATGGCAGAAGACCAATCCTCTTGAAAACAATATTTACACATCGGAAAAACGATATGCGTAGAAATAGTATGAGCTGGAAAATACTGTTTTTTTATTTTATTTTATTTTATTTAGTTTTGACCATGCAGCAGGGATGACATGAATTATTTAAAATTTAGTTCAAGCATTATAATCACAGGAGTACATTTCAGAAATCCTTAGTTCATTATTTCACATGATACTGCTATATCAATAGCACATGGGGGCTTTTCTTTACATAAAGATTTAGTTACATTTCTATGCAATGTGCAACCAATTTCAACTTTCCAACAGCATTTGTTAAACAAATAATGTTCAGACCCAATTTGGTTGATAATCAACTCTGTTCTGTAATGCTACTTTTATTTTGAGTTCGTATAGGCTGCCATTTAATTACTGACACCACTACTTTGAAAAAACACCAAGATCTCAAACAACTGGTATCGATTATGAAATAAATGAATAAAATTTCTGAACTCAGGGTTATTTTACAGCGAAGTTTATACTCTCTAGTACTCGTTTATTAAGTCTCACAACCAGAACAAAATTTAAATGACAAAGATCAGATAGACTATTCTAATAACTATCCAGTGATTTAATTGTACAAGTATGTACATGTAAATTAAGTTGAATATTGATAGGATAACATTTATACAGTAGGTAGACAACCAACGTTTGTCAGTTTAAAAATGAGAGAATTGTCTTGACTAAACAAAATTTAATATTTGCATGGTCGTTATGTGCCCCATTCACTAGAAGCCATGTAAAAAACACTTTAGTTACGAGTGCTCATTTTATTGCTTAGAGGAATATTACCGGAATGTGGGTCACACTGCCAAGGGACGGTATTAATTTAAGGCCAAGGAGTGATCTTGTTTTGTGTTAAGTGTCTTAAATAGGAATATTTAGTATTTTACCTTCACCTACCGTTGAAACACCCCTGTGTCAGACAGCGGTATTGGACCCGCCCACGCAGCCAACTTTGCTGTCATGCTCTGTTACGTAATTCTTTTTTTTAATTATTTTTAAAACCATTAATGTTAATAATAACTCAGTATTTCTATGTATTACTTCGTTCTATAATTGCAATGCGTAACTCCTGTGCTATTGCCCATTATGTCTTTTGAGGGTTTTATGTTCTCGATGGGTGGTTGCAGCATTTTGCTAGGCGAAGCAGTTTGCGCAGCTACGACTTTTCAGTTGGCAGTTCGTGATGTTAATAAGGTGGTCGACTCCCCATCGTTCCAGGCACCATCCTTTCTTTGTCCGATCATTAGTGTATCAATAATTGTGTGTAATTCGGATCTTTTCAATTAACATCTGTGCCCGGAAATAACCCTCAATACCTGCCACTTAGTATGCCCAGGAGCTTAGCATTACTTATTATTAATTTTCATCGCCCTAGTGGCCTTTGCCTGCTTCTCCCACTGGAGGGGCTTGGGTTCGGGTCTGCTAACCTAGTCCACCATTTATCTGTACATGTGGCTGTATTGTGATTCCTGCAATAATAACCACAGGGACGTAAATGTGTGTAATTTATTGTCTTGCAACTTCTTGGCCTTAAGGTGAAGATCTTTCATTTGAGCAGTGCCTCAGGAAATACTTTTTTCTGAATAAACATGAATGCTTAGAGAAAATCTGATCTACCTATTTGGAGATAAAATTGAGTTCTTTCATATTATGATTGTGTTATTTTTCTGCCGACTATGCATTTTTTAAGAAACAAGTTTAAAATTTTTAAAACTAAATTTTTATTACTTACGTTGTATGACCATAGTTTATATGTTGTATGAACATCA
>PNEQ01056158.1:11088-23180 GCA_003012365.1 Medauroidea extradentata
AAACAAGTTTAGTGAGATATTATTTCACTCCGCAACTTTACAAAGTGGCAAAACATTCGATGAATATATGCTCGCGCCAAATACTATTACTGAAAACATGCTAGAATGACACACAGCGACATCTACACAATAGTCATGAAAGTAAAGTTAGTTTGCCGATGTTTATCATAGCAGCCAGTAGATAGCAGCATGTTGTAAGCGAAGCGGAAAAATACTATTGATAATGGACAGCACACGAGACTAGAGACGACACTTACGACGCATACTGCTACATCTACACTCTCGTTATGTAACTAAAGTTACCTCCATCTTGTGTTTTATGTAGCCGAAAACAGATAGCAGCAGAAGTAACTACAGTAATTATAAAAAAATCCCGTAAATATACGGACGTAGCACCCAGAAAGTAACGCAATAACGTAAATATACGGCCGTAGCACAGAAAGAACAGCATATACGAAACGTATATACACGGACGTAGCAGTTAAAGGGTTAAATTGCATTTTAACCACCTATCAAACCCTTGCTTATTTTGAAGTTTCCAAGCCAATATACGGGCTCAACACAACAAAACTATTTTCAATTCCTTGAAATTTTCCTTTCTTTGGCCCTCAGAAGGATTTTCGCGAACAGTTTGCATTTTTCAGTCGCTGCAAATCTGCAGTTCCTTATGTTTGCTTTGCTGATGCCATGCTACCGCGATACCTCACAAGTCACGAAGTGTTCGTTCACGATGCATGATTTGTAACAATGATTTTGAAGTTTTCATCAAAACTACGCTGCAGTTCTTTCAACATAATTTTTCGTGTACTGCTTCTTCTGTCTCCCGAATCCATTCCGAATACAACGCTATTATTTTCTTGACTCTAAAATTACATTGACAACATAAAATAAACAAAGTGACAAGTTGATGCATGAGGTACTAGTAAAGATGCATCTGTTAGGGCGCGCTGACTGCTAGCGACAAATTTACAGTCTATGGCCGCAGCCACAGAGTATACTGGTGTGCCATTTCAAAAACATTGACTCGCCATGCAATTTCAAAAACAACATTTTGGTGACGATTTCATACGTCCGCAATTATAGTTCGACCCCAGAATTTTAATTTCTGAAATTTCCTAACAAACTATTGAACTATTTTCGGATAAATACGGTATATTAGATTAGTACAGATAGCAGCAACTGTAAGACTACTGAACGTATAAAAGAATGTGATAAATTATGTGTGAAATACCAAGAGTACAACATCTGAAAGTAGTACACACCATAAAACTAAATTACCAACAATTCCTTACTTGAAATAATTAAAGTTGCTTAACAGAAACAAAATTTGGAAACAGTAAACAGAGGACGCTGATAATTAATAAATATACGCGGTCATCATTCTTCACGGTATTGCCAACCTGACAACACAGCATATCATCAAACAGTAAGCAGCTATCATTCTTCACAGTACTACCAACCCGAAAATGCAGCATAACACCAGACAGTGCCACCAACATTTGAATAGTTATACTAGCAGCAGAGATAAATCCCCTAACGACCTAACTCCCATGCTGACAGATAACGGCATCTACGATAGCGGATAGTATTAAAAATGTCCAGCAGACAACATGAAAATCTTACCTAACTTACAGAAGTACATACTTAAAATCCAATTCTAAATCCAACACCCCACTCTCTTCTTTCCTCACCCCTCTCACTCATCATCCGAAGCTCTCCCCAAATCACTGTGTAACACTGTAAATAATGGAGTGTATAGTGTACTGTAATGTAGAGTAATGTAGTTAGTGTAGGGTAGTATGTAATAGAGTTATACAGTGACATTGCAGGTGTTAGTAGCGGTGTGAGAACCAGGATGGTGGACAGTGTTGAAACATAACAAATTGTAACTCAAATTACGCTACTAAACAAACACATAAAGGTTAAGACTACTTAACACACACCCCTGGTCCAAACCTACATGTCTTTAGCAATCACTGCAGAAACATTGAAGTCAACTAACAAACAAAATAACATGAGCTGGCAGCAGATGACAGGAAGAGGGGATGTGGGAAGGAAACAATTGCTCTATCACGGACTATCGTATCAAGCACCAAAATGAATTTCAAATACACATCTTAGCTTTGAAAATTCTCTGGAAGGTTCTTGTACCACTCTCTACCAGTATCAGAGGGAGATGTTTTAACGCACAGTAATTTTAAAATTAATAAATCCTTGTTCATCTCAACTATCATAATTATTACCAAAAAAAAAAAAAACAGAAAATAAATATGAGCTCCAATTTTAGTGAAAAATTCCTAACTGACATTTACTGCAAAACAAATTAATTTTTATATGACGAATATGGTTTTAACATACAGTTAAGTGAAGTAAATATTCAGGCAATAAAATTTTTAAGAATTTTGCAAAAAAAAAACAGTTCTATACATTCACTACAGCTGAAGCTACAACAGCATTAACTGCACAAAATAAAGACAACAGTTTGCAAACAAGAAAAGCACAACTCACAGTATAAGGAGCAGCTCTGGTCCATGACTGTTCCTGCAGCAAGGGAGGGTAGAGTGCTGCATCAGTCACTTGTGTGTACAACTGTGATTGTAGGCCTTCCTCCTCCACTTGAGGAAGGAATGGCAGTCTGGGAGCCACTATCACCACTGGTAGACAGAGATCCCTCCCTCTCCCGCCTTGCTTCCGAGCATCACCACTCATACTACAAAAACCAGGCACAGCTAGCAGCTCTTCCCAAAGCAACAGAGATCATGGCACAAGTCGTAAATTATAAAAAAAATTACTGTAATTTTCAATAACATTAAATAATATAACCCATTTTTTTAAATTTTCTTAACCACCAAACTAACAAAAAATTATATATAATTTCATTCCAAGAGAAAAAACAACAACCAAATAAGGTCTAGACAATAAAACCTAACTCCCCAAATATTTCTACCACTGTATCATGTCAAATCTCTGCCTCAAATGTTGCAAAGCTGAAAAAAAATCAATGCACATTAGTGCAGGATGAGTTTTCCACGAGCAGACTACAATTAGTGTGAAATTACACTTCAACTATCTCTTATTCTGGGTGAAAACACTTATTGTAACTTGTTAATGAAATAAAACATTTTCTACACATAGGTGAAGGCATAGTTCAAAGGTCAAAAAAAATTTCACATTGAGAGGAAACTGTACTTACTTTTAACTCCTTCGCTGCGACATTCGACTATAGTCGAATATACAAAATTTTTCTAAACTGTGATATGCGACTTCAGTTGAACATCAAATTAAATGACTTTGTAAACCATAGATACATTGTTTTCTCGCTTAAAAATAACCAAAAATAAATTATTTCCAAAAAAAAAAATATTTTTTTATAATTTTTTTACACTATCTTGGCACAATTTAAAATTTTTTATTCTGCAGCAAAAGGGTTAAACTGTTATTTATTCAGGTTGATTCTATTTTACAAAACTGTCACCTTCTGTCCACGTCATTACAAGCATTAAGACCCAAGATGGCATCCACCTCACCCTCTGCCCACGTCATTACAACAAGCATTAAGGCTGTTCCAAGGCGTTGTCAGATCGACATATCAGTAATTCCAATTTGATAGGTCAAAAGTGGCTCGCATACCTTCCACGAACACGTGGAACACGTCACAGAACGTGTGAACTTGCTATATTAGCCACCGCGCTTCAGAATATCTCACACTCGACACTGGGCGCTGTTGATGGGAGGGTCTACGCTACTCTCCCCTCCAAACGATGACAGCGCTCAGCGTATTGGAACAGCAGTGGTGGTAAACTTTGGTACTACGTAGTCCCTGCTGTCTGTCCTCTGCTGTCACATGGTGAGGGTGGGTGGGCTCGGTCACAGACGACTCGGTCCTTGAAGGGAGGAGTGGGGGAAACTCATCAGACCACTTTGCACAGTCTGGCCCATGTGTTCTTCACTGCGATTTGGTTTTGAAGCTTCTAGCATGGGTTAGGACGTGGGGGTGGGTGAGCCGCTCTACGACAGTGCATTTCTTCCAACCACTCTACCAATGATTGCACAGAACTCCTTAAAAATTTTTACGTGAAATAAGAAATACATTTTCTCAATCGATGTTGTATCGTAGACAAAGTGGTCACATGACCAGATTTTGATGTACTACAACTGGTGAATATTTTTTATCAAGCCAAAGATTGAATATCTAACAGATCACGAATTACACTCCACATTAAAATTCAAAATGCATTCACATTTATTAAAGTGGTAAGGAATAAGTAGTAATTTCTATTATTCGCAGGAACAGGTGTTAATTATTGTGTTGTAAACTGTTAATCACTGTTTACCGATATTACCTTAAAAATGATTTCTTATTAACTTATGATTTTCTCATTGGCGCTTGCTTAGTATATGCAGTTTCAATTTAGTTATTACTACACCGAAGTGTTGCTACGAACGCTAAACAAGTGACTGGAAGAGCCCGAAAAATTCGCGGGTTCACTGACCAGTAGGCTAGCCTCCAAGAAAGTATGTTTTCTCATGAAGACAACAGCTGCACATTAGCTGCTCGCTTCCACGGTAAAATGGGCAAGTGATACGTTACATTTTTTTTTGCTCAGCGATATTCAGAAGGTGTCAAAAAAGTCAAGGGCCAGTTGCGTTAGTGACACGAACGTGCAGTTGCTGGAATTCTAGCTTGTGGCGGGAAGAAAACACGAATTTTTCAGGGCCCTAGTGATTGGCCCTGACATCCTAACAAAATTATAAACCAACGAAAGTACTATTTCGTGCGCAGGACATTCTCATAAGTTCAGCTGAAGAGTGACTAACACTTTCTCGTCTAGCTAACAACCTGTGATAGTCCCATTGCGCAAATTCTTCACATATTTCATCAATATTTCAAAGGTGAAGCAAAGAATATAATACTATTTTTAACGGGAAAACTTACAAAGATGTTGGAAGCGTCCACAGTTTACCCTTGCCTTCATGTCAACGCAATACGTAACAAAATGTTGACATTAGATACTATTGGGTTGTTTAAAATTCAGCAACCAATATTCAATGAAGTATGCTCTCGGGTAGCAGTAGGCAAGTGGCAGGCGATTATTATGAACATATCTAATTACTTTTTTGATTCCATCCTATATCATGCATCAGCTCTAACTGTAGTGAAGTCGCTGTAGTGTACCAATAATTTTTGTAAGTAGTGTGATGCCACATGTGTGTAAGACTAATAATTACTTGGTTATGAAATTATTATCAACTTGTTTCATACAATCTCCTTTCAAACTTAAGGTCGCATACTTTTATTCATATTATATGAGATATATTTCGTTAGGATAGTTACAAAAGACGGATACACTCTTTGGGGAATATAGCCTATGCATGAAAATTATGTATATTCTTTTATAATGAGATTTATGACCTTCCGTAATACGTAAAGGAGGTAATCAATTTTACAATCGTGAAAATACACTTGAATGTTTTGTTTACTCAAAATAAAAAAGATATTGAAAACTATTTAAATTATATCCTTAAACTCGTTTATGTTAACAGGATCTTTAACATGTAAAGAAACCAACCTTAAAACATTAACATAACAGAGCAGCTTCCTTTCATTGCTTAGAACTAGTTTTGCCATGAGTTCAGTGAGCATTGTAGCGTATGATATATATTTTTTTTTTAATAAGAGGCCCTCATAAACAGAAAGAAATATTGCTGCAAATGCATAGCATGCTTAGTTCACGAATGAATAAAAAAAATAGTATGAGATGTGCGACAATCGTACAATATATATTATGTAGACAAAGCTGCTGTTTTCTGCCATCCGTATTATTTTGAGAGTGCAAGTCTTTGGAATAGATTCGTTGTAGATTGAAGTTATACTGAACATTATATCAGTATACGGTAAAAACTTTGTTAAATTTTTAGTATTTAAATAGTTTAAGTAATATTGCATAATGAAATGTTCAAAATAAATGCTCACAGTCAATTTTAATAACTACAAATCCTATAAGCTGCATTATAAAAACGTACCTAATTTTTCATAAGGAATAACCCCTGAATTTTCTCCCTATTAAGGAAACCAAAATTATATAATTACATACGATTTAACGATTAAATGATCCATTGCATCTGTAAGTCTAAACATTACCAAAGTACAAATACTACATAATTTCATAGTTAAATGGGCCTGCATTTTAACATTTAAGGAATTATAATTTTTAAACTGAAGCTATTCGAGTGGTTTTCAATAAAATTAAATGCGAGATATTTGGATTTTGAAAACCGAACCAATGTAATGCTTTTATTTTGCAAGGAGCAAGAAACCAACCGCTTTGATTTCGCAAGGGTTTAGTGCTACAAAGAATGTTGTTTTAGTACAATGATGATTGCAGTACGCATAACTTAGTTGTTTTTCACATAGCATGTGTTTAACAGATTTCAGTATTTATTTGATGTCTTAAAGAGTATGTTAATATACACGGTTTTGATTCAGAACTAGATAATGTTTTGCAGCTTCAAATTATAAGATCTTAATTACTTTCCTGATATTTAAAACGTTATTCAAACATACGCCCTAAATTTTAAGCGAATTCTCATTTGTATGGTCGTTGCATCAAGTTCTTAAATTTAAGAAATGTTATTACAAAATGCATGTTTTATAAAGACTATGTTCAATTAAAGTCAGGTTGGAATTCCTGTAATATATTTATAACTACAATCATTCATTCTTTCACTGTGCTAAGTTATCCAGATTCACTTCCTCGTTTTCGTAGAGATGTTGAACACCCTTAGACACTTTGTTACAAACTGTGCAGTGCGAAGCATTGCTAGTTCTAACATCCAAAATGGAACTGTAACCAGGCCACTCGGCCAGGAATTAATAATATTCAACACGTAGTTGCTACAAGCGTCAAGGATAACCTCCCCACTCCGACAGCGACACGAATTGCCACACAGGACAAAATACAGGACCGTAGCCAGGTGGGGTAACTAACCCGTCAATTCCGTTTTGCACAACCATGTTTAAATGTTCACTTAACATTACATTTGTATATTGTTCATACACTGCAAACCAAATTAGCTTTTGCTCACATAATTATTAGAGCTATTAATTGTAACACAATTATATTTCATTGTTAAATTTGCAACAACTATTTGTAAGGTTTATTCATCCTGTCGGAGTAGTACGCACTTCTTAGCTCAGAGCCCAGAATAGTCTGTACCTTTCGTTCTTCCCCCTTTTATGTTCTCACATCTTCATTTTCGTCGCTTGGTAATGATGTCAAAAGGATAATGTTCTGGGTTCGGTCGTTAATGAAGAATGAACAGTAAAATACATACTTCCTAAAGTCTTTGATATTTTTCATGGCGATTTTTTTATTGTGTTACTTAAAAAATTCCAGCTGTCGCAGCAGTGTCTTGTCATTGTAAATATTTTATTATAATTCCCAAAATAGACATCACTAAGCATATGCACACTTTTGCAAGCTGAAATTCCCAGCACTAAATTTATACATACATAATGAAATTTAATATTATAGAAGGTCTATCGTGACTGAATACTAATGTTTTACGAATGAGTGCGCATTTTAATTTTCCAACACTGTAGTATGTCAACAAAACGTAACAAATTTAGTGAATTGTTTTCTATTGCAGGAAAAAAAAAAAAGATTGATTATTAAATGTACACATTAAATATGGATATTTTTCAGTTTTATCAGTTATGCCTCAATTGTATCCGCCGCCGAGACTTGGCTATGACGAAAAAAATGGAATATAACACGCGCTAGTTTTCAATATCACTGTTAACTACACCAACTGTATCCACAACACCGCGTCTAACAAAAAAAAAACCGCGAAATACAGTACACCGCATCTACCAAAAAACCCGCGCGAAAATTCAAGTATCAAGCGAGCCACCGTACCTCACAAAACCACCCGCGTTGTTGCAGCGAACTCCGCGAGGGGCGCCACCTTACTGGTAGCTTATCGCGGTATCTCGACGTCTCTCAGCGGATCCTCGCCACGTCGTCGACGGGGATTTGCACATGTTACTTCAGTTACCTGCCACAAAGAGTAGACTGCTTGCATTGCTATAAACTTGGTGTCTGTGTAATCAGGAAGAATGGCACTATTGTTTAAAACCGTTATATTTGACATTCACCTAACGGTTTTAGTTTTTTAGACAATCCAAGTTGCTGCTAATTTTCGATAAAAAATTTGCTGAAAGATTTTTTTTTCCTTTCGAGAATGCCCGCTGGCAGCTTCACAAAATTTCTTTGGCATGTTAGAAGCACTTTTTTAGGTAATTAAAAAAATTTTCGTTCATAAATGACGAAAACTTTTATTGTTTTGCTTGCTATAACTTCGTAACGATAAAGTATATAAAAAAGTAATAAAAACCTATTTTAATGTATCGGCGCTGGTTTAAAATCATTACATTACACATGATTTAAGTACAGAAGTTTCTAAATATGGACTTTAACTACTTTTTTTCTTTCTTGAACAGCCTTAAGACCCGAGATGGCATCCTAAAGTTCTTCAAAAATGTCAACCCATTTTACCATTACCTTTACATTTTGCCAAAAGAAACAAAAACTGTGCAATCACAACTATGATCAAGACTAGGCTGCCAGAAATAGAATCCCCAAGAGGTTACATAATCTCACAAGCCAGCAGAATCGTACTTCAAAATTTTGAACATGTGAACTATGTAGAAGTATTGTCTGCAGTGACGCAAAGGTTTGTATGACACAAAAGACAGACCTCACAAATATGTATATCAAAAATTCCAAAAAAAGTATTTGAACCATGATGTAATGCAAAGTCACATTTGGAACTGAACTAGTGCCGCTGGGTCACAATAGGCCTACTGCCAAAACTTACATACAGCTAAAATTTAGATACTTTCACCGAGGCAGATGAGAGGAACTCTTAACATCACATTGTAATCTAAAATAATAACAAAGCCTAAGGGTAGCCATATTGCAATTACAATTACATATAAGAATGGCATGTACAAATCTTTGAAATGGCAACAAAAATATATACCGGCAAGTTAATGGAAATGGCTGTGGTCAAGATACTAAATTATCTTTAGTCAGTTTCGATCACTGTAAAATAATGCTTTTGTTTGCTATTTTGTTTTGTAAGTTAAATTCAAGCAGGTATTATAATTTGTCTTTTGTAATATTCTAACTAGATATTTTCTTTTCAGTGGTCTCAATTCGGGAAAGGGAAGGTATAAAATGCAGTCGCGAGTTGTAATAGTATAGAATATTCTAGAATTCAGTTAGGGAATAAAGCTTTGTTTAGTGGTCTGGTTTTTTCGTCTTTACGGATTTTCTATGCAATATTTTTTCATTAGGCACTGTGGTGATGCCTATTGTAATCGCATGACGTCAGCCCGCCAATAGGAGTGCAGCCTGGGGTGACGTTTCTGATCCCTTCCAGAGAGTTTTGCCTATGCAATTTGCAGATAATCCAGACACAGGTGAGTGTGGTTGTGTCAGGGGGGTGCAGCCCTAATTCTTCATAATTTAGGTTCGGGGGTGGCAAACTTCACATGTATGCACAGCACCGAGGCCTCTTTTTCTGCTTAATTCTTTTTGGGCATCTTTTCTGGCCTCTCCAACTAAATTTTTCTGTCCATACACATAGGCCATAAGGTGCAATTTTGCTTTTTCGTTTTTTCTATCTTCGTGGACTTGTGCTATGTTTTTGTACTGACTTTTTTCAGTACACCGGGTTCTCAGTATAAGGATAGAAATTATGCAGACGTTAATGTGAAAACCATTTCAATAAACCGGGAGTTTTGTTTACAAAAATTCAAGTTTAATTTCTGGTCGAAAACCCTTGAGTCAATTCCTGGAACAGTGTTAACTTATCCTAGATAAGCAACAGTGATTCAAAGGAAGATTGTAGGGATTACTGGGGTCAAGAGACCTCTGAATATTCTCCAACCCCTAACTACATTTTGATCCTGATTTACACTGATCCTGCCATATTAGTATCACTGCCATCTCTAAGTTAAGTGTTGTTTGAAAGATTTTCGATTGAAATTTGCACCTGTGGTCACATAAACCACTTTAATACATTAATATTGATGTTTGCAATAACTCAAGGGAAGTATTGGTAGGACAAAATTTCAGCTTCACGTTCGCAAACAGTAACCATAGTAAAGTTACGCGCATCCAAAGTGTAATGGTGAAATACATTAACCTTGCGACAGATTCATAAATGCATAATATCTTACCAATATTTGTGGCATAATGAATCAAATGTAATTTTAATATCATAAATAGATGCCTGAGTTGTCAAATAATTCATAAATAATAATTGGTGACCAAAAAGAAAAAGTTCTAAAGAGAGATAAACTCCTAGACACCCTGTTTTTGGGCAGGGTAAGCAGCGGTTAGCAGAATAAAAATTCCATTTAGTTTAAAAAAAAATGTAAACAGTACCCACCATCAAAACAGCCTGATCTGATCAATTTCCCACCAGCTATGACGACTACCCTATTTTACCCACTCGTCTATCCTGCACCATCAAACATGGCAATAAACAAAGTGGTTGTCATTCCTGACCAGAACAGTCCAGGTACCGCACGTACTCTTCCCAGATTCACTTCTTCCCCGTGCAACACCACCCTCTCTACTCACTTTCAGATCTTCAACAGCAGATATATATTTTAATTGAATTAACAGTATTAAAAAAATTGAAGGAACAAGAATGCAATGAATATTCTGTAAAATATAAATAAAATAATGTATAAAAACAAGTTATGGACACAGCATTTAGGAAAATATTTAACGTGTACAATATGTAAGTTTTTCTTAGATTTTCAACATTTTAAAACACTAACAGCATTTCCAGTATTTATCACAACCCCGGGTGATTAATAAAAACCTTGTCACATGACTGAAAAAACTTATCCTACGCCCTACTCCAGCTCGTTATTTTTCGTAACTGACTATTGATGATGTTATCTGGTATGTACGTAAAGTGTAATTAAGTTTATTAGATATAAAATCCTCTACAGCAACCAAAAGAGAAGATAAGAATACTAATAATTAAAATGTCAGCCGGAACAAACTTTAAAGGTACCAAAACACATGCTATTCCATCATGAAGATGGCGCCTAGTGCCTGTTCGTTAGTAGGGGTTGCCAGAAAAAGTAATATAATAAGAAATCATAACTGCTGAAAGTGTAATCAGATTGTTAGAAACGGTATACAATGTGATCACTGAGACTGTTGGTATTATTTTCATAAATGCAGCAAGGTGGTAAATGATTCTGAATCAACCCCTTTAGACTGGGAGTGCGAGCAATGCAAGTTAAGATGTAGCAATGGCGGTGACGAAGGTGATGAAACAGAGGCCGTTGTCTTGGATGTGAATGTTTGTGATGGTTATGAGGTCATTGTGCAGAAATTGCAAGAGGAACTACGATCACTGAGTGAAGTCATCAACCTTCTGCAAGAAGATCTAAAAACAGAAAACAAGACCCACTCTGTCCCAGGTGAACCTATACAATCCAACCAGCCACTTGGTCTAAAGTAGTACAAAAACGTAAGTATAGGTGATTCGGGATAAAGTGAGCACTCAAAAAAGCCCTGATTAATTTCCATTTTCTGCCAGTTTATATCTTTCCGCGGTACGTAAACGTAAACATTGCCACGTGCTCTAATTTACATAGGCTTGTACAATGTTTACATCTACATTACACTGGGCTGAAAATGTTATCAACAATATCTACTCAATAAATACACGGGTATTGAATAAAATGTATAACTAATAGTAATCTTAGTTATAAATACCTGCAAGTTGTCTTTTAATACTGGTTTCTGTGCATCGACTAATTTATACGACCCGCACTATGGCCGTTATGTATCTCGTAAATGGGTCATTCCATGTCAAATCAACCAATGAGAGAATTATTTTAGAACTTAATGTCACGAATATAGTTCATTTTTGAGCTGTGTGTTCCTCACAGCTATGTAAGACAAAATTAATTTTTTTAGATTTTTGGGACTGTCATTTTTGGAGTTATGAATTTTTTTTTAATTCCAAAAAGCTTAAAAATCACTCTGTCGTTG
>PNEQ01056159.1:7228-23180 GCA_003012365.1 Medauroidea extradentata
AAGAGGACGTGTAAAACGTGGTAGAGGGGCTGTGAAGCCTAGAGGACGGATTCGTTAGGAGAAATCAGTCTTTATTTGTTTCTCTTTTTGGCATACTGCCTTTTTATTTCTAGTAATGTAACCAGAAGTAGGTATTGATAACCGCGTAGTCGGAATTAGGGTAGATAAAGTGCCGGACCAAGTACTACTACGGAGGGAAACAGCAAGTCGTAATACGTAGATAGAAAAGTCACCTCAACTATTTCTGGGCGAGCACTCGCAATGTTAATTGCCTGTGTCTGTTAAACTGCGTCAAAAGAAAGGTTAAATAAAAGAAAGAAAATGCCAATATTATTATTTTATATTTATTTATTCATCTGTGGTTGATTAACCTCACTGCTATCCGGGCATCAATATAATAGGCACCACCTCTACATCAGCTCGCTGTGTTTTCGCCATTTTTTTCTTTCTGCCTTTTCTTTCTGCCTAACTACTTGCAATAGCAACGGAGGAGAGTTACGTCCCCGGAATCAAAAACTACATCGGCGACGTAGAAGGAGCCCCGTCACATTTTACCGCCGCAAACAGGAACTCGTAACAACAAATATAAACAATAACAACAACAGACGTAGAAGCAGCCCCATCACATACCGCCGCCCCGAACAGGGACATAACCTCTAACAACTATGTATAGAAAACAACGACGTAGACGTAGACGGGCACATTACATTCTGGCGCCCGAACAGGGACATAACATCTAACAACTATATAAATAACACCACAACGTAGACGACAAGAGCAGCCCCACTACAATAGCTGCAGACAATGGAGAGACAAGGGCCCCCTCAGGTCTCCCCCACCCTCACCATCTGCACTCTCTAGCCAATGTGAATGTTATCTTTCATATCTCTTTTCTTTGTTGTGGGCTACGCTTTCTTTCCCTCCCCCCTTGGCACATCCATCGATGCCTCCCTCGCGTTACTCCACCCTCACATAATTTTTTTTTGTGGTGCGCACTATACACGAGGGCACACTATACACGAGGGCACACTATACACTATGGCGCACTATACACGAGTATATACGGTAGATACAACAGAAAAACAGCAAATAAATAACACTCAAACATGTAATATCGTCTATGTATAATATGTTGCAACAATTTAAAAAATGGGAAGCTGTTTCTATCTTAAGAAATAAATAAAAATGCACACCTCCACAAACATCTCTGTTTCCCTCTCTCAATAACCGTAAGCAGTGCAGTGGTGTGCAGTGTAGCCAGAATGAAGATGCTAGGAACCTAACCTACCTCTCTCCTCTGGTCCTCATTCTCTCTGCGTAGTCTCCTCACCACCTTCTGCATCTCTTCTAGTTTGAGAGTCAAGTCTGGTTCGTCTGCCTGGTTCTCTGCATCACACTTGTCTCGTGGAACTATCTTGGTACCGACTGCCTCCAGCTCCTGCCTCGAGCTCTCCAGGCTGTCCAGCTTCCTGTCAACATACATCATAGCATAGTGGTCACATTCCAATGTAGCAAGTACTTTTCAAGGCCTTTTCAAGTGCTTTTTAAAGAACTTTTCAATGAAGTGACAAACAAAACAAAAAACTACAAAACAACTGATGTAATATACTACTCACTTCTCGAAGAAGGATATCACTAAAAGAAGGTTGTGAAAAGTGGCTATGCAGTGCTACCAACCACCACAGTAAAATCTGAACCTAAGTGAAGATGACACCAGTGTCCAAAAGAATAGAATCAACAACACAAACATGTTTACTGAATTATTTTTCAAATATTACTTACGCAAAACAGAAATATGCTACTGGTATTTACTTTAATTTCTTATATGCACTCATTATACCCTTGTGAACAAACATGACAGCAATATAACCTTTACACACTGTAACATACTATATAGTACGTAGCCAAACAATTTCTATTTGCTAACTTCAGTTTACATACTGCAAATGAATCACTTATTCATGAAAGGACACAAGTCAGTGCACATAAAGTTGTGGGAAAATGCATAAAACATCATTATATCAATTGCATATTTTATACAAGAAATCTAATATGTTCTTATTACTCTGTACCTAAATGTCAAAACTTCGACAAGTGCATGCCTAATTGTTATTTCATTTACAGTGTGAAACAAATTGTTAAGTATTACAGACTTAAACCCTTTCACAACTTTATTTCCCAATCTAACAAAAGTGATTTATTAAAATCTCTAAATACAACAACGGCGTTGTAACCAAACCAACAATTTGAATGCTAAACATGTACAACATGATATAAAACATTTTACACTATTTTCTGACACATTAAAACCTAACACCACAGACATGTATTTTCATAACTTTGCCTTCTGATCCAACAAAAGTGAAGTAATAAAAATTTCCAAGACCATCTCTTTTAATTCATTTGCACATTTATATTCTTCCACTTTTCGCACACCTTTTTTTACGTCTCTTGTTATGATTAGGCTCGTTTCCCACATAAGTCGCATCATCCTCCATTTCGGTAATTTTCTGCCCAACAACTCATAAGCCACGACCACAGCTGTAGAAGAACAGGTCTGGACACTCACCTGGAAACTTGACCCCTTGTTTGGCTGCAGTTCACCAAGTTACCGAGAGTGTTATGCATCTTTGGCGCTGCAATCAGGGCGGTTGGGCTCAAACCTCAACCCAGTTCCCCTCCCACTTTATTCCTGTGTTTGCATTATAAAGACAAACAATTTCTCAAATGTATTTTTTATTAATTTATGAAATATTTCCTTTGCTCACCATCCTAAAGAATGGCTCCAGCAATATTTATTTACTTTATAATGTAAACACTGGAAAAAAATGGCGGAGTTTGGGTCTGACCGTCCTGATTGCAGCGCCAAAGACGCATAATACTCTCAGTAACTTTGTGAACTGCAGCAAAACAACAAGGGGGTCAAGCAAAATACATTAGTAGATAGGCAAGTGTTTAGACCTGTACTTCTACGACAGTGGCCATGACCAAACAGTACACAACAAAACAGATGAGCACTGAATATACCAACATGCAACACGATGTGGCGTTGCCAAGGAGGTAGGAAGATGTAGTAACATTTTGTTTCATCTTTGCTAGCTGCAACCGTATAGTTGTGAAAGGATGCAAGTACATTGACTAAAGCCTTTCCATAAATATATTAAATTTATTGAAGGTGGGTAAACCAATTTAATTGCATCAGACTTGTGCTTTTTCATAACTAAATGATGCGTCTACACCCAAAGCCCAACATCCTGTATGTAACTCATTTCTTCAAAAAATTTGACTTATGCTGTTTCATAAATAAGCAATTCAAATCTAGTAAACAACAATACACAAGGAATTCTGTTGTTATTATGTGCTCGTTTTCATTTACTGGCTTTGTATTGACGCTTCATAACATAATGCTGATTTGCTACACCAATTTCCATAATATAAAAACACTTCCATAGCATCACCACATCTAAATTTTCTGCAGTCTCCAAATAATTTTGCCAAGAATGACTAGCACATTTAACATTCCAAGAGCATAAATTAATTTCCTACTACAAAGTGCTACATAAATGCCATGGCATTTGCAAGTAATGGCTATGTCTTTGTCGTCAAAATCATATTTGCCAATTTTTAAAAAATGGATCTGTCGTTTAAATTCAACACGTGATAACCACACCTGTCTAATCATGCGAGTAACACCAACAATGGCAGGAGGGATTGGGGTCGGGGAAGAGACGTAACTCCTAGTAAATACTACCATGTTCCAGAATATGTACGTTCTCACAAAAAAAAAAAAGCTAAAAATATATATATAAATAAATAAATAACATATATTTGTAAAAGAGTGAAACTCTTGTAAAGAACATCCATACAGAGTGTGAAATCAGAAAAAGTACAGTAAAACTCTGACTATACAAGTACTGGATTTTACAATGCTGATATTTTACTAGGCCATTCTGTGGAGCCATCAATTAAATAATAAAACTTGTTGAAGATATTTTAAAATCCCAGGAAAATTGTCAAAAAAATTAAAATACTCATTTTTAATAAGTCAGTGTTAACAGCGATAAAATATGTGGTTTGTAGTGCTATAAGTCGTAACTAGTATGCCTAACAATAAAAAAGGGGAAACGTGCTTGCAGGCAGATGCCCACACAACAGTGAAGGAGAAACATTGTGCCTCCACCTGCCTTCTTCCACTTCTATTGCCAGTCTCAGCGCTCCTGCTGTCTCCGCCACCCCGCAATATCTTAGCCTCTCTCACTCCTAACTCATTACCCCTTTCCTACCATTCTTTCATCCTTCACTTATCCCTTCCAATCTTCCTTGTAACCACCAATATTAATGACACCTCTTTTTTATTAATGGCACAGCAATATATGTGTAGTGACAAATTATGAACTATAAGTTTGCATTAAAATATGAAGCTGTTTATGTAGGTGTTGATAAAAGCAAGCCAAACAGTTTCTTGACTTCCTTGACTAAAAAAATTCATCTTCAATGGGGATGGTATCAAGAAAAACAATTTTATATTTACAGGAGTCTGCAATATTTTCACACCAAATGCAACCCCATAAAGGAACAATTTTGTGTGTATTTTAATTTCAAGTTATTGAGCTTTGAAAATGCCATATTTTCAAATGCCACTGTAGACATTGAAAAGATATTGGCTAAGGGTGGATTACAGAGTCAAGTGAGAAAAATCTTGAGGTACAGGAGAAACTAAGGAGAACTTGAGAAAAAATCTACGAATTTTTCGTTTGCAGTGGCATCTACAGAAAACTTGAGCTGGGGACATGCACACTTACTTCTTCTGTTCGTCCACAATGCCAGAGAGATAGAGGTTCTTGGTCTTGGCTTCTTGCAGAGCAGACTTTAGCTCAGCAATGTCCCGCTCAAGAATCTCCACTTGGAGAGGTGTCATGTTGGGTTGCTTTGGGCTAAGTACAATCTGTAATAAACTAGCCATGTCACTAACACCACAACCCCAGGCACTCGGACATTTACCACACAAGCACCGAGTACCTATTACACATGTCAAACATTGCCTCAATAATAACACATGTCTGAATATAAAAGAGCAAAATACACAAAGAACCATATGTTTTGACATATTCATTTCACAATCTTTACCGAGATAAAAAAAACAGTACATTTTGTCCAACATGCTTTTTTTAATAAAAAAAAAGTGTGGCATTTTGCTTTAGTAGTGTTCATTTTTGACCTTAAAGATTTATGTGCTTACATTATGGCAATTTTTTTTTATATATATTTATGACTGTGGTGTGCACTGGTACGTGGCCCCATCAAATGTTAAAAATAACATCTCGTAATTTTAATTTTCACAATTTAAATTTGCCGTTAACAGAAATACTTATTTTGATACTTATTTTGAAACTTTAATTATATATTCCACATTAATTATATATGAAGTGTATCACGGATTGGTACTGCATGATCCAACATAATAACTGGGGATGCTAGTCGCAAAATTAAAACTAAAAAATTTTAGAAACTTAAATTTGACTGCTAATTAGAGTTTGTAGGTAGTCATTTTCACTATTCATTCTGATTTGTTTACTATTGTTTTTTACTTATTTTACTCAGAACAAAATTTCAAGCCTCTTTTCAAAATTAAGTTTTTCTGTACTTTGCTTTGTGACATTTGAAATATCTTTTTGGTAATGAGTTACTTTCCCCTTGGATGTGAATCACTAGCTGGTCAAAGTTCAGGTGGTTGAAGGCACGTTCAAGGGAGATGCAGACATGAAGAGATGAATTCTGTCAATTTTTTAGGCTTGTAGCATTGTCAGCAAGCTCATTGTTTGTCTCATTGTGGGTGGTAGTGCCGTGTACAACTGAGTACTTACGCAGGTATTGCGCTATGTACCTAAAATATAACATTACATGTATAAGTGACACTGTTATGCCAATTTTCACATCGTCAACCTTTTACTCGTTTTTTAACATATTGTGGATCTCGCTGTTTCACTCCGCCACTTTGTAGTTAAACCTAGTGTGCTCAGCCATGGAGAAGTAGTCACAGCTATATGAGTGTGTTGATCAGTCCAGTCGGGTTGCCACGGTGGAGCAGTGGTGAAAAATCGGCAGGCGAGCGTTGACAAGGAGAGGTGAAGCCTTGAGGGCGTATTGACAAGTAATGGGGCAGTAATGAGTCTGAATTTTATATTTTGAAATAACTGAATATAATGAAATCTGTAATAAGTTTAGGAACGTAAAGCAGAATGCATCTGCCATAACTTAGTGTGGTTAGTTTTAACCCTTAGCGAATTACACTTAGTCCTGTGATTATTAAAATCAAATTTCTGAATAGTATTAGGACATCTACTGACAAAACGTGTTTTATGTCATTAATCATTGCTTTATAATGTAATTTACTTTGCGTTTAGATGTAAGTGCTTGCATATGGATGTAAGTGCTGAGATTTTAATTTGTTTTTTTGTGAGCACAGAATAAATTGAACCGTGGCTTAAATTGCTTTTGTCACTTAAAAAGAGTACTGTTCAATAAATGCAAGAGGGAAACGTTCCGAAGTAGAAAAGCAAATCTGATCATACGGACAGAAAGCAAATGCCATGCTGGCATCAATTACAAATTTTACAATAAAAAAAACTTATATGGTATTAAATTATTATAACGGAATGATTTAACATTGTGATGGGGGCGATGACCAGATTTTATTAACCTCGTGGAACATTAATAAAGAGGCGCAAGCAGACACGCAACACTGATTTGACTGCCTGAACAGGGATAGTTTGTTTATTAAACCAGCAGCATTCATCTGTAGTCCCTAGTCAACATCACGTCACGTTGATTTGGCTCCCAAACAGGGACACGAAGTAAACCCAAGTACCTCGGACGAGTCCTACGAACTTCAGGACAACAGGGTGGCCACAGAAAATATGAAATGAAATTCCCTGACTTTTCCAGGATTTCCCTGACTATTAACAAAAATTCCCAGACTATCTGACTGTGCAAAATTCATTTGCAGTAATAATCAATTCGTCCATGAAATGTTTCACAGTTTAAGGTAAGGTATGTGGGCTTTACGTCTCGTCAACAACAAGGTCATTAGAGACGGTGAGACAACTTAGTACAATTACAACAGCTGGGAGAAGAGTCAGCCATAGTTTTGTTAAGGAACCATCCCAGCAATCACCTGGAGGATTTCGGGAAACCTTGAAAAACACCAATAATGTCAGTCCAACGTGTTACCATTGCGCCACCTTGCTCTGTATTTCAAAATTTAATTTTTGTTAACACTCCTAATCACATAATACATACTTCTGTATCCTTTTGTTATAAAAACTGCCAGCATTGATGCTGAAGTAAATAGTAATCAAGTTCACCTGTTACAGACACAACACAGTTAACTTTAAAGGCAGTGGCTGTGAGTGATCAGATCACCAGCCTCCACAAAAAGGCAATCTGGGTTTGATACCTGGTGGACTCAGTTTGGATTTTCTATGCTGAAACTGTGCCGAACAATGTACTGAACCTACCGATCCAGCATTATACTTCCTCAATGTGTAGTAAACCTTGTGGTAGGTATTGGAAAGTTTAGCTAGCTCGTCGTTGGCCAGGGTAATTGAGGAGGCAGTAGCTGGACTTTGATCCCATGTTTCTGTGACAGCCCCCTCCATCCTTTGTTTTTTATTTATAAAAATATGTGGATTGGCCAATTGACATTAATATTTGGATATTTGATCAAGCTTACAGACAGGAAGAGTTAGAATTGAAATGACTGTCCCAGACACAAGGGGGAACGGAGGACATTCAAGAGTACCTGCATTACATTTGTGTCTCAAACTGGACCCCAAAATGAAGGACTAGCAAAAAGTAAATTTTGTATTCAGGGGCTTAGAACCAAGGGTAAAAAGAGCGGGTAGTAATATTTGAGAATTGTTAAATAAAAGAACTGCAGATAAACTTAAATAAAGTCACTGCCAGTTTTTGGTACATGGAAAAGAGGCAGTCAAGGGAGATTGTCTGTAAGCCTGTTCCGGTATGTGGAGTTCTGGGTCCAAAGTTTTGTGTCCTTGTCCTGAAATGAACAGTGAAAAAACAAAAATTATAAGGATTAATAATTAGCAACTTAAAATGATGTATCATAGTTGATATATTATTTTGTGTATCAAATGTATCGGGCAGAAACTAAAATCAAGTTTTGTTGAGGAGTATTACAGGAAAACAGTCCCTGAGCAAGGTAAAGTGTGTTGCCTTGTTTACACTCAAGTACGACATCTCACGGAGAAATGCAGCAGGTGTTGAGGTG
This sequence comes from Medauroidea extradentata, assembly GCA_003012365.1. Taxonomy (NCBI): domain Eukaryota; kingdom Metazoa; phylum Arthropoda; class Insecta; order Phasmatodea; family Phasmatidae; genus Medauroidea; species Medauroidea extradentata. The sequence goes on from PNEQ01056159.1 coordinate 15,519, forward strand.
GAGGTTTAGCCCTGGAAAAATGTGACCTTGAGACACGTGGACTTCTCTGGAGCTGCCCTGGACCTACGGCAAGGTTGTGTAGGGAATTAATTTTGCTTAGAGTAACAGGAGCTAGGAAGTGTTTTCTTTTACAGGAATTATTTTTCTCTTCCCCATTTGGGAGAGTGGTGGAGGCCAAAAATGGAAAGTACACGATATAGAATAAAAATAAAAACATTCTCAAGATGCGAGGTGACATGTGTAGCATCTGATGACAACATTTAAAAATAGACGGTAATTATGGAATTAAGGTACGTCAGAATTTTTTGCAAAGATTGACCAATGTCCAGGGATAGTTTTTTTGTGTGAAATGAAAGTTTTAACTTGTAGTAATTTTTATGCCAGGGTATGAATTAACATTTAATGTGTAGGTCATACTGTGTCAAGTACATAGTAATTAAATAATTGCACTAGTATAGATAGCATAAAAAAATAAGAAAATCATTACATGTTTTAACGAGAGTTAGTAGTTGTGTGCGGGTGTAAATAAGCCTTTGATTGCATTTTATTGTTATGGAATTGTAGACTGAGCCAAAAAGATATTTTTAGCAGGAGTTAAAACAATTTTTTTTGTGCTAGGATCACTGAAAGTAAAAGAAACTTTAAAGTAACAAAAGACTTGAAGCCAGTGAAGGCGGAGGAAAGGTTTAGCCACTGTTAAAATTCAAAATAGTTCATAAAGCTAAAAGGTGATACAGTTTTATGAATAAGTCTAAGGACTGGTTAAATTCTTGACAAAAGAGGAACCATCCCTCCTTTCGTTTCTCCGTCGCTTACATTGTACACAGTCCCTTTCCCCCTGAAGAAACACGTGACAGTAGAAGTCAGGGTTCTTGAAGTTATCAGGAAAGATACGTTACAGTTTTGCCTGGAAATGAACTGAGGTTATGTGGGCTTATGTGTGAAGCGACGAGGACTGTTAGTGTGAACATTATGAGTGAAGTCAAGCTATGGCTTGGCAAGCTGGGACCTAGTTTTGAACGCCCTAGAGAAGAAGTGTTAACAGATGGACGTGTCCTTGATGTTGGCACGGCACGTTGTCTCCGTGGGGAGTGGAGACGTCACTCCGGGAGGTGGTGCCTGGGTTCGTGACTTGAGTACGGGACTCAAGGCGGAACATCTCGTTGTGGCACAGTGTTTATGCTGTATGATTTTGTTACAGAAGGTGACGATGGTGATGTAGTTTGCTGTGTCATCGGCCCTTTGGTGGAATGGCACTTTACGAGACCTCCAATACATTGGCGGCCCAAGGGACAGAAATGTGAACTTGTCATGACATCTTCGCAGTGCTCCTAGGTGGAATTGGGACTCCTCGATATCTCATATCACGAGGGTTTCAACTTACGACAGTACTACCACGGTCAGATATGAAATTTTACTTGATTACGGAATGGACACTTGTAAAAAAAAAGAGTGATAACAAAAACAAAAGCTCACATTGTCAATTAACTCTGCTATAAGCTCTGAATGAGAAGAAAATCATTGTAATTTTTTTGCCTGTTTGTAATCTTCACTCCTGCTCTTTTGGCTTTCTTTTCAGTCTCTCAGCTGCCTTAGGTCTCTGTGCCCTAAACGTTTAAAGCTCATTGAGGATTTTTGACGAATAAGAAGCAAGTGATACCTGGAAGTAATGTAAAATAACTGACGTACAAAATTAACTTGCCTTTGTCAGGACACAAAGATCTAACCGAGAGGGTATTGTTACGGGGGTCAATTTTGGGTTTGTTGCGGCTACGAAAATTATGTTTTGTGTCGTGTCTTGGCATGGCTTTTATGGAAGCTTCTGGGCGTGGAGGTTAAATCGAACCCAGGCGGTTACATTTCCGTATGCCGTGGGTATTGCACAAGTGGTCATCACTTAGCGCAAAATATGGGTTAAGTGGAGCATGTGCCAGAGTTGGCACTTTTTTTCTGATCGTTGATTGCCGCTACAGATGCCAGCCCACTTGAATGTTCTAGACGGCCGGCCAGGTTGCTAAAACCAAAATAAGTTAGGACTATATAAGGGGTTCTGCTCTCCCCTTGGGCGGATATTATGGTTGGTTTTCGAGGGCGATGAGATAGACAGTCAGTCGGGGTCCAATGGCTGGAAGCACGCGGGTATCGCAGAAAGTTTGGTAAGTAAAAATTTTAATTTGTTAAGTTTATTTTAAAAGTTCACCCTCCCGCCCCCTCTTTGGATCAGGAGTGACTGGTAAAGACGGATATGGCCGTATTAAGCATTTAATCAAAAATTAAAATATTTAAAAAAATTAATTTATAAATGTATAAAGTAAGTGTGTAAGATTTATTTCACATTGTTGCAGTTTTTCGAGCCTAGTCATAAATTTTGTAAAAGTTATATATTTGTATTAAATATTGAAAAATAAAATTTAAATTATTTCATTTATTAATATCTTAGCTAGAATAACATAAAATCCATCTCTCGCTGCTACAGTTTTTCAATAGAAGTCTTCGCCTCTGAGTAATTTAAAATACATCCCCATTAATTCACAACTGTGATAATATTTACTCCGTATTGATTCAGACACTTTCTTGTTCATTCATTACAAACAAGGCAACTCTTATTACATTTCATTTGTTGACAAAGAATGAAGAGTAGACTGCTTAATTGTCTGTCTGCCATTAAGGTGTGAATTTATACCAGGCCATGAAATTCCTAAAATCACCTCACCTGCCACTGGCTGTAAGCACTTCTTCCTTTGAGGTCAAAGTGCTTTAAACATTTTTCATTTCTTCATTGGATAACACTGAAAACTTTGAATTAACCTTAACATTGCAGGTCAACTGCGTTAATTTCAACCACATCATCCACATTTTTTTCCATTGCATTTTTATGTGTGTAACTCATCTGTAGCACTGACAGCTTATAAACTTAGTAAGCTAAACTTTTATATTATCTGAGCTTGAATTGTACAATCTGTGGTAGGTTAAAAGAGGGAACACTTTACCTATGTCAAAACATCACAAAAGTTCCATTATTGTGGGTAACTTGACAGGTGTTCGCTCTGCTCAAGCTAATAGCAACACATTTAAAACTCTGCCAGCACGAAAATTACCACAGTGACTGAAGGGCTACCGGCTGCTCATCAGTTGAAGGAGCAGGTCAATGTTGTACAGCTAAACGGATGGTGAGCATGGGAAGCAAGAAGGAACTGTTGTAGTCTACAGTATGATAGGGAGAGTCACATGTGTACTACAGAATCATTTTAAAAAAAATCATAACAGTTATTTTAACTGAAAAGACACTGGGAATGGCGTAACACATAATATCATAAAATAGTATTGGGCAGCAAAAGATATGTTACTCTGAATCTGTAATTAATAGAATCATTAGAACACAAACTGGAACAATGTTATCCAGAAGCAACGTAAATCAGGATGATGTAATTCAGGATCTCACAGAACAACACATGTGCATTTGTGCAGTCACGCACAGAGAAGTACGTACACAAACAGCATCTCAGTTTGGCCTCAGTCCAGCAGAATAATACATTTTATACAATCTCTTTAAGTGTGATAATTTGCCTTCCAAGTAAATACAAGTCTACAGTGAATTGTGTTACAAATAACTGGAGTTAATACCTTTGGTTTCCCATCATCTTCTGACGATGACGAGGGACTAGGACTATTAGACAGTGTCATACCACTCTTCGCAAACACCAGTTGAAACTGCAAATCTAAAAACAAGAAAAGATTATTTGCGAAAGTGTATTACAACACTAATAATTATTTTAAAAAAATTCATTTTTGCAAAGTTACAAACTACAGAAAAAAAATACATTTCTGATAAAAGTGATAAGAAAATGTGTGGGACTCAACAAAATGCTAGCGATAACAACATTCTGCTTATTAAATAAGGTTTTATCCTTACAAATATTTGCCCAGTGAAACTCAGATAAACGATAAAAATATTTCTGACATTAAATAAAATATGTGGTAGTAGTTTCAAGTAGACTGAACGTGTTCAATAACACCAACGTAATACTGCAGTAATACCATAATTTCTCATAGAGAAATACCACCCAGGCTCACTGTACCATTTTCATGTAGAAGTAGTGAGTCTCTGTCTCTCTCACTCTGGTTGGCCACAAGGCACTGGGTAGGTAAGAAGCAGGGCTGCCCCTACAACATTTGGCACCAGGGATGAGCGACAGTTGATCGGCACCCGTTTGCCATATTTGTAAGAATTCCTTGTTACAATTTTCTGGCTTTTAATTAAAATAAATGCAACAAGCATAATGTTTTACTTAACAAACTTACAAATAAAATTTGTACGACTAACATTTATGCTGATTCCAAAGATACATATTAAAATTTAAAACCAACTGCACATTTTAACGTACGTCACAGTACGCTTCCATTATAGAGATGTCACAGTTCTGGGTTTCATCCTCACTATAGCCATATTATTCTATTGCCAACTTAAGCTGATTTTAAGACAAAAAAAATCCAAAAACTGAATTGAAATTGTGTTTAAACCTATACAATGGGAAATAACTTGTTACATTACTTAAATCAAGGATGGTCAGCCCTACGCTCACGGGCCAAACACTGGCTCGCAACAGCGTTTTGAAAGGTTCATACAGAGCTAAAGCACATAACTTTTCTAAATGCTGTGAAGACAATGTTTGAACTTTAATAAGACAATGAACAGTTCAGAATATATGACTGTGCTACCTCCAATAAAATACTGGCTCTATCTGGTGGTGTTGCATATTTATTTTTGCTTGGGTTGGCAGAATGGCGCGGGGCGGAGATTGTGTACTAATGCAGGGCTAAAGTTCTAAATTTTGAGCTATGAAAAGTAATCAATGTTAAATTTATCTATGGTGGTCCATGACATGATTTGTACCAAGTGTTTTTGGCTGTAGCAACCAATAGATTGTCTGCCCCTAACGTAAATGTTAAGTTTATTTAAGTAAGATGACATGAGTTATTTATGATCATATCCAGCAAGAGCACAAATATGATTGTAAATTGCATCAAAAAGAACAAAAAAACCTAACCATGAAGCACTGTGGTTTTGCATGTCATCTGCAGCATCGTACAACCACCTAGAATAAAATAACAGCTTGTTGTAAAATTTTTATTTTCTAATTAGTGAAGCCAGAAACATTATTCAAAGCTATCTTTATGATTAAAATGATGCCATAGCCCACCTTCCTGTTTCATGGACAAACAGGATTATTGACTTCATGAAAAGCTACGAAAAAAGCATACTACATCTGTCAGGGACAAGATAAATATGACATTAATTTTCTCTCAAATACAGAAGATGTATTCGCAACTTTAACAAATTTGTTGCCAAAAACATAAATCTGCACAAGAGTCTAAAATTATGTGAATTATTATCAAAATTAATTACTGCAATAAAAACGGTGATTACATTTTTAGTCTAACATATGATGGTGTTATGATATTCACTTTTGCATTTAATTTGTTGCAAAAAATTACCTACTTAAATACACCAAATACGATTTTTCATGAAGTTATTCTTGAAAATGCCAAGTTAAAAGCTTCCACTACATCAGCAAAAGTTCATGAGGCTGTATATGTGAAACAATACCTGCAGTGGCGAATTCTGGTGGCAATAGCCATGAAACAATACCTGCACTTTAGTTTTCATAGTCTGCCGCTGCGCTGTGTAGAATGGGTACCTACAGTCTATCCCATGTAAGAATTCCTTGTTTTGACAGCCAAAGCTACTAATATTTTTAACGTGCCGAACACGTGGCAGAATAACATATCACTGAAAACAACAGGACGTGATTGAACGACCTGATGAAGAAGTAGTGGCAGCCCTGATCAACAAATAGGTTAACTTCCATCGCCGACATTGAAAGTAATGTGTATTATACGAGAAAAATTTGGAGGAAACGTAACATAATAACACGGCTACGTATCCAGTATTAGTCAGTTAACTATTTTATTCTATTCAAATCGCGTAATTTTAAAACAAATTTACAAACAACTGCGCCGTTATCACTTGACCTGTAACCAAAACAAATCATTGCCATTCGCGAGTGTGAAAAATTGACCACGTTCGTGTGTGTTTCAGATTCTTATAATGTGTTACTTTAATATTCTGTGCATATATGAAATATATTGTAATGTGGGGATTATAACACCCAGCCTGTAATCGCCAATGGGATATTATGACATCGGCAACCAAAACAAAGGGCGGCCATTTGCAATTGTTTCAGCTTCTCGTGTGTTTGTGTGCGTTTGTGACTCTTGTAAGGTGTTATTTTAATATTTTGTGCGTATATGTAATTGAAATACGGTATATTGCAATGCAGGGATTAAAATACCCGGCCTGTAATCGCCAACAACAACGGGATATTAATACGGGTTTCGGAAGATGGGAACTTCAGCAGGCATGTCTGCAAAAACAGTCGCTAAATAAGAAGTAGGTAATACGTGCAGAGAAATATGCTACATAGAATAAAAAAAATGTTACCTAACTTTTATTTTAACAGAATTTGTGGATAAACACGGTCCACGTGAGACTTTGTGTCTGTTAGCTGCAAAAATGAAGGCCTACATATTACCAAAAGAAAAGGTTAAAAGACCTACACCTATATATTTCCCGGTCATTAAAGAGTACTTGTTTAATAATGTGATAGTGCTGAACCAAATTGAAGGAAACACGAAAAAATAATTGTAATGATGCTTGCACAAATTATTTTATTCATTATTTTAATTTAAAAATGTTTGCTTGCACTGTCTTATGTTCTTGCAACTTCAGTTTGTTGTAACCAAATAAGCTACTATTATCTAATCTTTTTAGATGTAAAGTAGAAATAAAAAAAAACATAAGTAGCCCATACATGATTGTAATTTTTGGTAATGCCATTAAATGTTACAATTTTAAACATACCTAGGAAAATATACAATAAATAATGTTAAATTTTATTTAAATGATTATATTAACTTAACATCTGTAGAGTAGGCTATCCATTACTGTATTATGAAATAATTACATTAAGGGCGCAGTCTACCACAATTTTCATCATCATTATTTTATTCTGTATTTGTACCAGTTTTTTTTTTCTTGTTTTAGACACAAAATGTGACTAAATTTGGCTCTTATGAAAATTATTTATCTCTCATAGTTTTCGCATAATGGCTTGTTAAAGTCATATTTTGCATGTTTCCGTTTTAAAGACAACACTAAAACCAACTGATATAACAAACTCAAAAAAATCACAGTGGATTAAAACACTGCTGGCTACAATGACATGTTCATAAAATTAAAGAATAAAAATTATTTGTATTTTTAAAAAAATTATTGAACTTTTTAAATTTTTACTTTCAGATTCAGAATTTTTTTAAAATTCAAATAATTTTTATTCTTTAATTTTATGAGCATGTCATTGTAGCCTGCAATGTCTTTATCCACTGTGATTTTTTTTGAGTTTTGTATATCAGCTGGTTTTAGTGCAGTCGTTAAAATGGAAACATGCAAAATATGACTTTAGCAAGCCATTATGCAAAAACTATGAGAGATAACAAAATTTCATAAGAGCCATATTTAGTCACATTTTGTGACTAAAATACAAAAAAAAAAAAAAAAAAAAAAAAAAAAAAAAAAAAAAAAAAAAAAAAAAAAAAAAAAAA